>CAIGQZ010008319.1:1031028-1050244 GCA_903798205.1 Danio tinwini
ATTTAGGCTAGAATTAAAGCAGCTTTAATTTGTTTATATATTTTTTTTAAATTTTAATATTTCATTATTAATATTGAAAATAATATTCTTATTATTCTTATTCTTTTTTTTTTTTTTTTTTGCAAAAAAACAGTTGACACGTTTGTAGCAATATTTTTTTACAATCCAAATTATGTTTTACATTGTCAATGAAAAAAGAAAGAAGAAATAAAAAGAACATGAAATAAGCTTGAGGGTAAGACATTTAAGAATCAATTAGAGTACATAAATTAAAGTCATTACAAAATGAAATAGTTCTGTTTGCTTTCTTATTTTTACATAATGAAATTAAATGTAAATAATGATTAATGGAAAATATGGTTTGGTATTAGTAAATTTACATTTGTGGATATGGAATTTACAAAGCAAGCATTTTTCTTAGTAGAGGCAGAATCATGATAACCAAAAATTATTTCTTTAAAAGTAACAGAAACCTCTTGCTGTATGTTATCATTAATAAATGAACCAATAAGTTTTCAAAATTGTACAGTATAATTACAATCCCAAAACAAATGAAAAACAGTTTCAGTGTAAAATTGACAGAACGAACATTTTACATCAGTATTAGAATGAATTTTTTTTTTTAATTGTTTAATAGGATAGAATTTGTTAATTAATTTTAAAGATACTTCTTTGACCTTGTTGGTGAGAAAATATACTTTGTTGCAAAGACCAAATTTTATCCCACTTCAAATCTATAAATATATTATTCCAATAAGAGATCACAGGGGACAATGTAACAACATTTTCAATAAAAAGAGATCTAATATTGTAATTTCTATCTTTTTTATTAAAAAAACAAATTTTACCAATAAACGTCTCTGTCGGATCAGAAAGGTAAGTTTTTTTAGGAGGGAGATGATTGCTATTTTTAAAGAGCATAGTAATTCCTGAAGTTATAGCTCCCATAACAATGGCGAAATCTTTTGGACTTACTGGTATGTTAAAATAAATTCAAAGTAATTCATTAAAAAACCTTTGTTGTTAAATAACTGACTAACTAAAATCAAACCGTTGTTAAACCATTCACTGAAAAACTGAGATTTATTTTTATATAAAATATTTTGGTTATTCCAAATAGAAAATGAGTGTGGAGTAAAATTGTGTTTATAGATTAAAGTCCAGGCCAGAAGTACTTGTTGATGGAAATTTGAAAGTTTAACAGGAATTTTGGTTATGTTATAATTGCATATCAATAAAAACTTAATGCCCCCAACAAAAGAAAATACCTGTTTTGGAAAAATATTCCAAATTGAATCTTCCTTATTTAGATACTGGTTAAGCCAATTTATTTTGAAAGTATAATTTGAAGAACATAAATCAATACAGTTAAGACCTCCTTTATTATACGAATTTATTATAACAGTCTTCTTCATATAGTGGCATTTATTTTTCCATACAAAGTCTGTTAAAGTTTTGTCAACTAGTTTACATGTAGGCTTATCTATGTATAGAGATTGAGCTGCATACGAGAGACGAGACAGACCCCTTCGCTTTGGTGAGCAAAATTCTTCCTTTAATAGACAGATCTCTTTGAAGCAAACTATTCAATTTTCTTTTAGTTTTTGCAATGATTGGATTAAAGTTATCCTCACATCTGTTTTTATCGTTAGTTATATTTATGCCAAGGTAAGATACTGAGTTTTTTACAGCTATTCCACAAATTGAGGAAACACAATAATTTTTAATGGGAAGTAATTCACATTTATTTAAATTAAGATTTAAACCAAACGCATTGGAAAATGTTTGTAGAGTATTTAATGCAGCCGCCACTTGAGATGAATCTTTTAAAAACAATGTTGTGTCATCTGCTAGTTGACTTATAATCAAATCTGTACTACCAATAGTAATTCCTTTTAAGTTACTTCTTTTAATTTGTAAATTAAGAAACTGCACTGCAATTAAAAATAAATAAGGCGATACTGGGCATCCCTGCCTCACTCCACGATGTAAAAAGAATCTTGGGGAAGTACCATTGCTTAACTTAATAGAGCTATTTGCATTTGTATATAACATTTTAATCATTTTACAAAAAGTACCACCAAACCCAATTTCTTTAAGGGCTTGAAATAAAAAACCATGTTCTAAAGTGTCAAAGGCTTTATAATAGTCCAAAAAAATATTAAACTGTCTCCCTCAATCATATCAGAATAGTCTAGGATATCTAAAATTAATCTTATGTTATTAGATATATGCCTATTTTCCATAAAACCGGTCTGAGTTTCATCGATAATGGAAGGTAGGATGACTTTTTAGCTTCTTTTAGCTAAAACTATAGCAATTATTTTATAGTTGTTGTTTAAAAAAGTTATTGGACGCCAATTAATAAATTTTGATTTTTATTTGATTTGGGGATTAGCGTAATCAAACCTTGGCATAAAGTAGGTGGGAGAAAAAGAGTTATTTGGACTTTCCTTATAAACACTTAACAAGAAGGGAGCAATATTTTTACTGAACATATGGTAAATTTCTGAAATAAAACCATCAGTGCCAGGAGATTTATTCAGTTTTAGTGATTTAATTGCTGCTTCAACTTCTGTTAAAGTAATTGGAGACTCGCAAAAAGCCTGATCAACATTCTCCAAATTTTTTTATGTAAGATAATGATTCAAAAAAAAATGTTCCATTAAATTTAGAGGTGTACAAGTCACTATAAAACTTGGCACAAAAATTAGCAATAATCGTCTGGTCTTCACAAATCGATTGATTAATTACAAGTTTTTCAATTAGATTTTTTTGTTGTTGCTTTTCCAATCTAAAAAAATAAGAAGAATTTTGCTCACCTTCTTCCAACCATCTTTTCCGTGATCTAATAAATGCACCCTCTGCTTTTTTCTGATAAATTTCATCTAATTTATTTTGATAATGGGTAAATTCAACCTTTTCACTATCAGACAAAATGGTTTTTGGTAGAAAGTCTGAAATTTTGCATATTATAATACTTTCATTTTCTTTTCTTTTTTTCGCTAATTTACTGCTAAACGTTCTTAAAAACTTTCCAATTTCATATTTTGCTAACTCCCAATTCTTTCCAAATATATTTTCCTCGTTTGCTTTTTTCCAGTACTTGCAAATTATAAATTAGATTTTTTTCATTTACTTCTTTGTGGTTAAGCAATAAAGAATTAATTTTCCAGTAGGAATTGATTCTACATAAGTTAGCAGTATCTGAAAAAGGAATAGATATTGAGATGCATTTGTGATCAGAGAGAGGTGATGGAATGATGTCTGAATTAGCATTATTTAAATCTCTTGAGATAAGCCACAAATCTATACAGGATTGTTTGGAAAGAGAATTATTTCCCCGTGTAAAACATTTTTGCAAAGGATGAGTGTCTCTCCAATTATCAACTAAAGAGAATCGTTCTATGAAAGTTTTTAAATAAAGATTTGAGTTATCCGGTGCTTTTGGAGGCCATCTATCTAACATATCCGACGCTACATTAACATCTCCACCAAGGATTAAAGAGGCATTTGGGTATTTTGCTAGTAATTTCAAAATGTGTTGTTCTATTAGATCAAGAAGTTTTTTATTTTCTTTTTGTCTATTAAACCCATAAATATTAACAGTGATAAACATTGACTTGGATTTTTCAATTACTAGACAAATATAACGGCCATTTGAGTCACATTCAGAACAGATCATTTTACCATTAAATTGATTTTTAAGAATGCAAACACACACTGATTTGCTTGTACCATGAGCCATCCATAAATCTAAACCCCACTGAGGTCTCCAAAAATTATAATCCTCTTTTGTAGAATGACATTCTTGCAAGAAACAAAGGTCAGTTTTAAACTTTTATATACAAAAAAAATGCTTTTCTTTTTATAATATTTCTTAACCCTCGTGTATTAAATGAAATTATAGAAAGAGACATAACAAAGAAGAAATAACCTCACTAGAATAGCAGGTCACAAAGAAGGATTCGCAGAACATTAAGACTGATGAGAACTGCAAACTCTATATAACTATTATATATAATGTAGTGTAAATCAAGGTGCATAAATTTACACCAAAGAATCACATTTTCTAGATATAAACAAACAACCTTCTGTTTTGTAAATCAGGAGTTAGTAAATTGAACATTTTTACTATAGCCCATAATTTTTTATAGATTATATTTAGTGATAGTTTTTTCATTTGTGTTAATAAAGAGTAAAAAATATAAAAATCAAATTGTAAAGATAAGTTCAAAATTGAGGCCTTTGTTGTAATTTTCCTTCTGCTATAAGCTAATAAGTGTGAAAAAATAAATAAAAAATAGTTAAATAAAATATTAAATCAAATTGAATTGTCCTGAAAAGGCCATAAATTTCACAGACAAGTTTTATTTTAGTTATTTAGCAACTTAATATAATAAGCATCACACACCTTCCCTTGTAAAGTCTCAAACTGGAGGGAATATTTCGTTTCCCTCTACGAAAGCCCTACCTCCGATAAAGTAGGCTCGTTTATTATCTTTTCTTGCTCTCTCCACTGCTGGCCACAGTTTGTTTCTTCTTTCTTTATCTGCTAGGGACAAGTCTTCTGAATTTTTGATGTTGTTTTCACGCAGAAAGGCAGAGTCCTTTGCTGCACGCCAAACAGCATCGCGATAGAAACGGGAAGCAAACTGTAGAATGATTCCTCTGTTCTTGTTTGGTTGCTTGCGACCTAATCGGTGTACAGTGTCGACGGCGCTGTAGTCTTTCCTTGTCCTCTGGTAAGAGATGCTGACAAACAACTATAATCCTTTCACGAACATCCTCTCTCTCATTTTCCGGAATGACATAGATTCTTAGATTCCACCGTCGCGAGTAAATTTCTAACTGACAGCCTTCGGTCGTGTCCCATGTAAGTTTCTTCTACTTTACTCAGTTTGGATTCCATCACTCCGTACTTGTTTTTCAGATGGTTAACCTCAGCACTCACGAACTCGATAGCTTCTTTCACACTTGTAATTTGCTTTGTATTACTGTTGCAGCCGGTCTTTTTCTGCAACCGGGAACCCGTGTGACGTAGGTTGGTAATTGGTCTATGGCTCGAGAGCCACCTGTGGCTCTTTGACCAAAAATAGGTGGCTCTCCAGCTGTCTCCCTTCAATAAAATTCTACAGTTTAAAAAATGATAATTGTCATAAGTAATCAGTTTCCTATTGAAAATACATGTACAATTCTCTCGTTATTGTAATTTTATTTTGTAAGAAAAAGAATAAAAACTCGACGTTTCAAACAATGCGTGTGTGCGGCGCAGTGAATAACTTACGTTTCTATGGTAACCGCGCGAGCGCGCACGTAATTTCAAACAACGTTCATGAGTGGTGATGGCAAAAAGAAATTCTGAGGAACATTGAAAGTTTCAAAATGAGTGGGCAGAAATTATTGACGGCTCTGCCCTGTCTGATCTGCACCAAACGCATCTCGTCTTGTAAAACATCAAATGTTAAAAGACATTTTAAAACCCACCATGCAGCTTGATACCAAGAACCAGCCGAGTGAAAGCCGAAAGAAGGCGTGTGAGGAGCTCCTGCATAAACTGCAAATCAGACAAAAACAGCAGAGGCAGGACGGGAGTTTGGACAGGGGCATGTGGGAATTTGAGTGCTGCAAGATCATTGGAGCTCGCAAGGAAAAGGAAACCTTTCACAAACGGCGAATAAGCCGTGTATGCTGCTAAGTACAGCAAATAAACTGTTCGCAGCAGTGCTTAATCACAGCCTTCATTTGAATCTTGTTCCGAGAAATGTCAGATATTCGTGTATTGCGTTCCGGTATTTATTTTAATTAATCCGGCATTAACTTGTGCGTGGTAAATACCTGTGAGTGTGTGACATCCAATGCCTCAGTTGTCACGCGGGTACACGATCCGATTTTGAACGAATTTTCACTCGAGAACGATGAGTCATCTCAGGGAGTGATTCGTTTATTCGCAATGCGCACATTTGTGCCGGTGAAGGAGAAGATTAGTTCATTTTTTTGAGTTCTTCACATGAGAGACAGAAGCCAATCATATGCATTTAGAGCCGGAAAAAGATTTGATCTGATCATTTCTCGAGTCCTCGGTTTCGAGTCATCTCTTTACATACTTATACAATTACTAGTACTAGTACAGTTATAACTATACTAGTAAAAGCTATTACATGATGAACGAATGACTCAGAAAGTAGTGTGATCAACGTTTGGGCTAGTTGTAGATGTGTTTGGAATCATCTCGTAACATTTTCATGTTATTTTCGCAAATTGAACGAAATGACTCGGAAAAAAAAGATTTGTTCATCTCGATGAACGAGACTCAAAGGTCAGAGTCAGTAAAATAATCCGAACTTCCCATGAGTCCGAGTGAAAAACAGCGAGCAAAGTTGTGTCGAGTCGAGTGTGCGTGCGCGGCTGCGCGCGCACACATAAAGGTAGTCACTTTTGACCAATCAGCTTTCTTATGTTTACAATCACGCTCATTGGTTGGTGATTATTATTTCGCGCGCAGTGAGCAGCAAAAATAAATAATGGCATAGTGGCCTACTTAATACCATCTATATTTTCAAAATGCCAGAGGCAGTCAAGCTGTATTTATATTTTTTAAACCACGAGGAAATCTGATAATGAGCCGGATCAAGATAAGATGAAACTGCGCGAATGGATGAGAAGACAGCAGCAAAACGATTTCAAGTCAGCCAGAAAACATGACGGAAGAGGTAACTGGGCTCATCTGGAAGTTTAGACTGAGTAAGTGATTTTTGCTTGGCACATAATAGTAAAGTGAACTGAGTGTCAGTGTTAGTAAACTGAATAGTGATGTTTTATGCCTTTTTCGCTATAACCGCTGAGTAAGGTCAGGTTCTGGTGTCCTGACATTTTATACTACCCATCAGATTATGCTACCAACAAATATAAATAACCAGATAGATAGATAGATAGATAGATAGATAGATAGATAGATAGATAGGAGTCACGTGGCTCTTTAAAAAAATGCATTTGCCAAAAAAAAAAAAAAAACAGAAATGGCTCTTTGCTGAAAAAGGTTCCCGACCCCTGGACTACAAGTACTTTTTTTTAAAAAAAAGGTACTGCACCAGTGAGAGCATGTGGACCTTTTTTCTGAGTGTATAGTGATGGAAACACTAAACTGTCAAAAAGTTTCATTATGAATGAGATGTTAAACCAAAGTCCTGATTCTGTTTAATCATAAAAATAATAATAATAATCATGAAACAAATAAAAAAAAAATGGTAGGATGTTCTACAAAAAAATGTAGGTGACTTCAGCATCCTGGCCAAGTGTATATGATCAACAATTACATCATTTGTTGTCGGCTATATAAATTACCCGATAAGTAGTTTAATTATTTTCAATTTAATTATTTGGTTCAATATTAAAACCAATCAAAGCATAGAACTTAGAAGCTAAACTTGTAATTCGTTAAATCATTAAAAGCATTATTAAAATAATTTTAATGATCAAGTATTTTAATAACAAACACAAATTTAAGTTAACGAATTAAATGACACTAAAATATTAACAAAATATGTTTACTTTAGACATACCTCCATAATCACATTTTCTTGGGTCCAGTAAGATTGAAATGCCTGGTCGGTCCTCTAGGGGCGCTTGTCAAGTTAAAGTTGAATCCTTCATAGAGCGCCTTACCGTTTCAACCCCATCTTGCTTTTTCTGTCATAACGAAAATATGCGCATTTATCTAAACAATTTATACTTCGCGCGTAAACTGGGGATGCTATTTTGGCTGAGGAGTCTTTTAACATATACGATGTGAAGTAAATGTTCCAAAACGGGACCTGCGGTGTGGCACGAATGAGTGAAAGTGATCCACCTTGAACAGCGCTGATAAAAGTACCAGCCTTCACGTGACAACAAAATTTCTCATTGCTGCAATGCGGCCTCAAACAGAGCTTTAACCAACCAGTCTACAAACACGATAATTATCACTTAGAATCGTTCTACTTTACAAAGTCCTTAGCATCCATAGATGCTCGGTTTATTAAACAATCAATCTAAAAATATGCAACGCATAAATAACGGGATTGCGTTTTTGTGCTGCCCAAAACCACTAGATGGGGCTGTAGGATTAATACTGCACTGCTTCGACTGGAGCCACGTGTCTGTGAATAAAATAAACATGTATAAAATACTCATCAATTGAAAAGATGAAATCCCGCGTGGACCAGTTCAGTTTGTTTATAAATTTCAATAGTGAGATACATAAAGGGCTCGTGGCAGATAAAGATGTTAATAACGAGATGTGTGTACACACAGACAGACAGACAGACAGACATACATACATATATTCATAGATAGATATATATAGTAAAAAAAACAGCCTCAAAACATACCCGTTGCTTTTTCAAATATATTTGTGCATATGCACTTATAGCATAATGAGGTGTGGTGATCTACTGGTGATTTGCACAGACAGTTTGTAAGAGAACTCCCCAGCAAAAGTAAATGAATTTAAATTGAGCAAAACAATGACATTTGGTAATCTAGTCTTTTAGTCTGCCCTATAATGTACCTTACACTTTCAACCACTTTTTTAATCAAAAGAAAATATTTTCAGTGGCGATTAACATTGCAGCAAGTGTAGTCCATAGAATTTAACTTAGGATTTGACAACTGCGAAATTATAAAAGTTGTTACAAATGAATCAATCACAAACATTTTACCAAGATTTAATGTACATTTATTCTTAACACGTGGAACATATAGTATAAAGATTTCATACGGAATAAATGATATTCATTAAGCCAAAAAAGGGGGAAAAAGGAATTTACAACAAGTTTTTAGCTACATCATCTGAAATACAAATATGAATCCATAGCACTGGAATCGACTAAGGAAACGGCTGGAAAAGAAGGGAGACCAAACTCGTTTATTGAATCTTTGTTCTGGTGAATGATGATGAAATCAGCTATAGTAATGGACTTGTCTGTTTTGATATAAACCCTCTACAGGTTCAACGAAAGAAACTGAAATGTTGTGTATATGGGATCGCAAGGGCAAAAGATTGCACTCCTACAACCAGAGATGTAAGGAGAGGAAGGTGGTAAATAAACACATGGCAATGTGCAATGAGAGATCTGTTGAGTGAAACCTTTAATTCGTCAAAGATTAAAAACTGTGAAGAGCGCCATAAGATGAGAGAGAAAGAAAAAGAGCAAAGTGTAATTTACAACATCATTATATACACTGCAGCCAGGACTGCATCTAGAGCTCAAGACCAGTCCTAAGAGGTGATTTCTTTAAGGGTCAAGTCATACAATCGAGGGACAAAGAGGTCGGGGTGTTGTAGGTTCACGTTACTTTGGGGGGAAAGCCATTTTTTCCACATGAACTAAAATCATTTTTAAAAACTACAGTTTTTTTGCTGCCAAGCCAGCATTATCTCAGTGTGAAACAGTATTGTTACAGTATGTTTACAGTTTTAAGGTGTACAGTACAGAAAAAAGTCCTACAATCTACTGCACAGGCCTCCCATTTACATGTCTGTTCACAGCCAACGACCTGGTTCCTTTAGGGCTAAGTATATATAATCCAAGATACAGCAATGTATACCACACACCAGAGTCCGAGTCCATTTAGACTCCAAGAACCAGATTATGGTCATCTCCATGCCCATCCACACCCAGAAGGTGAATGAGCAAGATTTTTTCCCCAAACTCACTGTAAACGTGACAGCAACTTTGGTTACAGTTTGGTTTTTGTGTGTGTGTGTGTTTTTTGTAATTTTAATTTTCCTTACAAAAAAACGTTCAAAGGGCAGCGCACTCTTGCAGGCGAGGATAGTGATCGGCACATCCATGTTAGTTTAACTCTTATCCATAGGTGTTAAAATCCATCGCAACGTAATGGTATATCCTTCCTTGAGAGCGAAGCAAGGGTAGACAGTGGAATCTGAGGTGATTTTGCATAAATAAAAAAATGAACATAGTTTTGCTATTAAATTTTCTCCACTAACGCAGACACACACACACATTAAAAAAAATAGTGGGGAAAAACGATCACCCCCACGGCTGTCATGACTGACCGATCAGAAAAAGTACGTCACAGATTACATGGGACACCAAAGAGTTCATGAGTGGGGACACAGATATGTCCAGTAGCCGTGACTCATACAGCGTGAACTCTGAGTGGTTCTCTTCCACTTTGGCAAGGGCGTGCAGGGCACGTGCCGCCCGCCGCATCATGTCCACACTAGTGGGCTCGAAGTGTGAACCTTGTAAGTGCAGTAACGAGCCCTGACTCTGTTGGAATTGGGTGGCTGCAAGACTGTCCTCCAAGAAGCCAAGAAGGTTTCCAACACTTCCTTTCTGCACAGCAATAGCCCGTGCAGCGACGGTATCGCCTTGCGCCAGATTAGCTAGCAGTACCACTGCCATCTCCCGGCAGACAGTTACTTTACGGTCGCCAACCATGCGCACAAGGGAACCATAGAGCTTCTCCAAACGGCTAAAAGGTGGCGTAGCCAGAATGAGGTCTACATTGTTATCCTGGATGCTAAGCTTACTGAGGGTTTCGAGGACAAGCCTCTGGGGAGACAGTGTCCCATTGAGCCCCAGCGTCGGGAACGGATCAATGGCTTCTGCCGAAGGGCACACAACCCAGTGGAGCAGGCCGTCCAGCAGTGGTAGGCAAATACTTTCAGGGTAGATGGACAGGTCCAGCTGGCCTGAGATGTTTGCTAACGTGACCAAGCAGTTTTCCCGCAGAACCTCAAGACAGTCCCACCACCACTCATCTCGCTCACAGCTGACACCTTCGTCTTCCTCCTCTTCTTTCTCATAGGTAACAGGGGCCTGCTTGCGTTCAGGATGCCAGTGATGCAAAAGCACAAGTCGTCCAAGTAACAGCAAAAGTCCTGGATGCTTCGACATCTCCAGATCATTGCCAGGAATGAAGGAAAGACTGCGAACAATGTTGGAAACACAGATGCAGCGACGAGCTAGTGCATCCTGCCAATCCGAGAGTGTACAGAGTGGGGTTTCATCCTTGCTGTGTGGCTCATCCTCCAATATCTTGATATTGCGACTCTGTTGTGCAAGATCGATGCCAAAGAGAAATGTATTCTTCTCCTTGTCACTATCCTGGTTGCCTCTGACTGCTTCCTCAGTCACAGAGCCTCGTCGAGCTGACAGGACATCATCAATGGTGGCCATTATACTTGTTGACATGCTTGATGTTGTAGTGCTTTTACCTTCCAATGATGGTTGATCTTTGGATGCCTGAACTTGTACTTGTTGTGGCCCTTCATTTGTCTGAACCTTTTCAGCATCACCCGTAACAGTCTCCACTATCTGAGAGACCTTTATACGTGGCTCAACATTCACTGGCACTCGTTTTCGATGCTTCAAGAGTTCCATCTTGCTCTCAAAATGTGTTTGTATATGCTCTGTGGTGTCACCACCACCCACACTCCAATGAATAAGACCACTATCAAAAGCTTGTCGCCTACCCAATTTACTAGTATGCCCAATGACAAACGGGTCTTTTTTCCTCATAATCTTGATGGGAAGCTTGTCAAATTTACTAGCCTGTTTTGGCCTTTCCTGGGAGGCACTGGTGTCCTGCATTGGGGTAGAAGATCTGAGATGATCTTTGCATGAATTGTCCTCACCTTCCCTATCTTCTAATTCATCCTTATCATTGGATTTCAGGGCTTGCGAAGACTCCTCTTTCTCCTGCTTAATCTGCACCTGTGATGTTTGCACAGTGTTGTTTTCTAGATCTTCCTCCTCATCCTCATCATCCTCTTCCATCTGTTCTGCCTCTGGCCCCTCCTCATCAGACATCTCAGGGTCAATGGCATCTGGGTCAATTAGGGTACGCTGCCCAGGGTCTCCAACCTCATACTCTTTCAATATTCCAAAGATCTCAATGAGGCACCTTCGGAAATACTCAACAACAAGCTCAAGGAAGCCAGGAAGCTGCAATTGGAACAGAGAGGCAATAAAGAGAAGTTATAATACTTTACCAACCCCACACATCTATAGTCATACTGCCTATGATATCTACTCACCTGGTTCAGGTTGAAGTTAGAAATACTATTGTCATCATAAAGAAGAATATTAATGGTATCCAAAGCCCATGTGCTCTCGGCTAACAAGCCTGACTTTAGGGACATCATGACTCTCCAGGCTTCTGGTGTTCCTGAAACAGAACAAAATCCATTTATCAGACTACTAGCTAAATCAATAGTACTAATTGGGGGAAAATGTCATGAGCCTTTTACCAATATCTTTCATGGTAAGCCGACGACGTGGTTTCAGAATGGGCTGAGAGGCCTCTATTGAACCTTGTGGGAATGCAATGTCTCTCCGAATCATAGGGGGCTGCACTGGTGGCTGAGCGATGTGTGATGCAGGGACTGGGGGTCCAGCCTTCTGAATTTTCATCCCTGGGTGCATGTATGGAGACTTGTTGGGTGAGGTCCTGTTCTCCATTGGTCTTGGCATGGGTGCAGGGCTGGATACTTGTGGAATGTGGTTCTGAGAGGATTGATAGTTGGGCTGAAGAGGTCTGGACATTGGTGGCCCTGAGGCTACAGGCCCATATGGGGGCTGGCGCTGGTTAACATGGCCAGGCCAAGGTCCCTCTTGGTTCATGCGCTGATCTGAAGGCATCGTGTCTTCAGATCGATTCATGCCATGGTAAACTTGGCTTTGAGAAGGGACACCAGGTGGTCCTTGGCGGTTATGATAGTTTGGGTAGTTCATCTCATTACGCCCTGGCCACATGGGTCCTTGGGGTCCATCAGGAACTGAAGGCATAGTGCCACTCATGGAGCTACCCATCATCTGTGGTGGCATGGAAGGCTGAGAGTTTGGACCACCTACATTAGGTCCTCTATCTCGTCCAAAGCCAAAAGGAAATTGGCTCTGTGGGCCTGGTGGGCGTCTTTCTGAGCCTGGATAGGTGTTATACTGGTTATACATATCTGATTGGGACTGAGGTCCACCTGGCGCCTGGGGACCCTGCTGCTGACCACTAAAGGGGTACATGTCCCCTTCATGACGTTTTGCAGGAGGACCGTAAACACCATCAACTGGTCTCTTCTGTGTGTAATTCTGTATTTGTGAAAGTTTAGATATTAGTAAAGACGCATATGTTTACAGTGCAAAAAAAGAAAGTAAAAATGAGTTGCACTGACCGGTTGTTGTTGTTGTGGATACATTCCTGACTGCTGATTTGGGTATGGTCCACTAGGGGGAGCTCCTTGGCCAGGATATTGATTACTGTAAGAATCAAGCCTAAAAAAAGTTTTGAAAGGCACAAAAAAAAAAAGTTGTGTAATAGTGAGTAGCAAACAACAGAAATTAGCATTTGTGAAGATGCACCTTATTGCAGCACATTAACATTATAAACAAATCTTTTAATTAAGCTTTCTATACAACATCTGTTTATTTTAATTAAGTGCTAACCTCTGCTGCTGTGGAGGCCGGTTAGGTGAGTACATCCCTGCATCTGCACCGGAAGGCATCATGTTGGGTTGTGGACCCATATTCCCATCTGGGCCCATACTTGAATCTGGTCTGTGAGGAAATTAAGAAATTGAGAATGTGAAAAAAAAATGTGAGTTGAAGATATTCCTTGTATTAAAAAAAAAAAAAAAAAAACATGGTGAAAAACCTATTACCTTCATAAGATTTCTGAAGAAAAAAAACTATCACTATACTGCCAGTTGAACTTAATTTAAAAGGTAAATGATTGGTATAAATGCTCCCACCTTCTGTCGTATCCTGGACCATATGGGTACTGTTGTCTTTGACCCATCTGCATATTCCCCATTGGTCCTTGGGATGCTCGATTATATTGTTCACCCATGCCACTATTTGGGCCTTGACCTGGGTTCATAAACTGCTCACCCGCTGAAATTTTAAGCAGATTAGTATTAGTATTTTTCTTTTAAATTCTAATATGTACAATTTATGATTCTTATTCTGAAAAGATATTTACTACATAATAGATCAAATAAAATGTACAGTTATAAATTGAAGTGGTAAATAATTTATATAATACATTTTTTAATGTGTGTTTTTGTTAGAATTTTCAACGATTGTTTTCCATAAAATATCCCTGTTATAAGTTTAACAGGATCTGCACTTTTTTTTTTTATGATCGCAAACATTTTGGAAGTCAAAAATGGTAAATGAAGTCAACTACCTACAAACTACTGTAATTGAGTGATATCAATATCATAGTAGCACTACTTTAAGAAATCATGGTAATGGCAAAGGATGTCTTCCAATCAGAAAGAAAACCTCAAACAGATCAATTCACAAAAGATATGCTTAAAATTTCACTGTAAGAATTTGACAAAAATAAATACCTTTTCTCATACCACCAAAGGGGTCCTTATTTGGCTCAAAAGGTCCCATACGGCCCATCATGTCTGGTCCACCCATACCAGGTTGATATCCTGAATTTGGGGTCACAGAGTTACGTCTTGAAAAGGCAGGATCCCCTCCATCAGCAAACGGGTCTTGCAGATTCACACTACTCCTGTGTGAAAAGATAAGGAAGGTGAGTTTACTTGTAAGACTATGAACCTTGAAATTCATTCTAAAGGTCCTGTCCAAATACAGAAAGAGAGAACACTGACACACACACACCTAGCACCAGGCATGGGTGGCATCTGACTATGTGGTGTTGAGGCAGGTGTAGGGGGCTTTAGGTCTCCACCTTCGGCCATAGAACTGCTGGTTGACTGAGGCGTTTGAGGACCCTGTAACGATCCTGATCCAGCTGGAGAAAAAAAACAATGCATATTGACAGTCAGCTAAAGTAAATGTAGCTGTTTTTAACTTTATGCTTTAACAAGAACTACAAACCACAAAACCAAATATCCCCAATCCACATGGCTATAATTTAAACATTAATTATATGTTCTGACTCGCTGCGACTGTCACTTTAGCAGCACTTTCACTGTCAGTGTGGACAGACAGCATTGCCAATGAGCAGTGACACACTTTCGAGGAAATCGCTGAGCTTGGCTCATTTGGCAACCTTCCCCAGCCTGAAATCATGCTGCTTTTCATGCCGCTTAATCTCATTTGAGGACTTTCCCCCACCGGTGACACAGGGAGAGGTGCTCTGCTAGCTAAGTGCTCGGAAAGTAGCATCCTTAGATTTGAGGCTCTATAACGCAGCATGACAGAGTCTCCATTACTACCACACAACTAGCAAGTAACAACACACTTACCAGACAGCTGAGTGCTTAGTCATGTTTTAAAGAAGGCTATATGCTTCAGAGTTGTTCAGCTGGACTGCTTGAGTACTCAAAGTCAAATTATGAAATAACATCCAACAACTTAAATATATTGCTGGACTTTTCTGACTGGACTCAACCCTGACTGCTTATGCTCATCCCTACCAACATGACCACCATGTGTAAGTAAACATGATGCAATAGTGGATGTGTGTAAATGTCAGAATCAAGGAAATGATGAGGAGAGTGACGCACAAATGTGTGTGTGGATGAACGGCATGTTTGCATGCCACATGTTGTGGCTCATCTTGCGGCCAGCTAGAGGACGATTACTACTGGCACGCCTGTCGGATGACTCATGCTTCCATTCATTAACTCGTACACAGACTAGGGTCACCGGCAGGTCAGACGTATCCGTATCTAGCACTTCACACATGCTCTTTAACACACACACACTCGGCACAATACCTCAGCCTCCCTCCTCTGGGCAAGGATATCCCTTGAACGCAGATAAAGAGAAGGGGGAGGGTGGGAAAAAGGGGAAAAAAAGATGAGGAAGAAAAGCCCAGCTTGACTTTACATATCACCACCCCCTTAGATTTTTATTTTTTTTCTCCCATTCATCTTTTTTTTTGGCTTAGTTCAGCTCTCCAGGGGTTTGCCTCTGAATCCTGAGGCCAGGAAGAAATCGTCTAGAGCAGGGAAAAAAACCCAGTCAGCCTGGAGCACCTGACCCGGTGCCAAGCAGACATGCTCTACATCACAGGGGATCCCCTTTAACTTGCCCCATTTCTCTTGTAATCTCAGTCACTGTCAACTGAATTTACTCTCTGGCACGCAGTCTTTTACATGAGTGGTGTTTTTGGATTGAGAAAACAAAAAAACGAATGGAGCACAACTGAACACAGTGATCTCCTCAAGTGTATTTAACACCCAGGCTTTTTGCCAGTTTGTACAATAAGCTGGATAATCTACCATTGTTGCAGACAAATGCAGTGTTTGCTACAGTAAAGACACTCAGGATGCATGTCCAATGCCCAAATTCATCTGGCTGGTTCATCATTTTAAAGCAGATATTTATGTGCTAGGTAATAACCACTGAGATATTTTTAACTAACACGCCATATTAAAAACAGAACAATGCACTGAGAATTACAGAGACTCTTGAAGGACTCATGTGTACAATACAAAACAATGCAGCTATTCTGATTAATTTACTATAGTCAAGATGAAATCGACTCCTTTCAGCCATTTAAAACAACTATCATCAAACTGAATAAAAATGATCAATATTCCAAGACAAAGTAGTTTCAGAAAGCCAAAGACCAAAACAGAGATGTTTAAACTATGCCTGCATCTATCTAAAATTCATTATACAAGCTGCAGTCACCAGACACTAGTAAAAATAATCAATAGCCAAATAAAAACAAATGACAAAGCACAATGCTAATAATAATCTTGTTGATATTGGCAGCAAAATGTGTCAACACAAAAGCTCAGAAGAGAAGCAAGCAAGCCATATCACCACAGTTGAGGGCACAGAGTTGTACTGTACCTGGCAGTATTGTAAATCACTATAAACGACACAAGAAATGAACGTCAAACGCTGGTGTACAAACATTACCGGCTGTACTAAACCACATTAAAGCAGAATTCTATTAAAACAAGACATAAACACTATAAAGACTGGCATTTACTATCACATTAATGTAGATAGTTATAGGTGCATTATCAGGTCATCGGGAAAGGTTTTATGCCTAAGCAATTATCATCTTTCAAGTCTTATTAAGTCACTGTCCTGGACATCATGACCACCGTATACCTGCATTTGACAAACTGGCTTGGAAAAAGACACAACCTTTACTTCATTCTGCATACCACTGTTTATCGAACTTTATAAGGAAAAAATGATAAAGGAAAGTGCCAAATCTATTTAAAATATAACTGATGTTTAATCTACAACTCTGGGAAGAGGGTTTTTTAAGCTAATGCCATTGGATTCACATCAATGCATTGAGATAAAAAATGTGAAATTGTCAGAACTGACCTGGTGACGGAGGCTGGACCTTGGCCTGGTTCTTTTTAGGGTCATTGTTGAAAAAGTCAGGTGGCGGGTCTTCTCCTCGCTCGATCTTGCACTCAAAGGCATAGAGACACTGGATGTACTGTTTCTTCAGAGAGCTGGCCGCACTACTGGATGTGCCCACATTCAGATTAGTGGCTAATTCCCTCCACTTCTTGTTCTTGTTCACCTGATAACACCACACAGATTGAATTTAATGACTGTGGTGGGTCGAGGAGACCTTTAGTGAACTCATATACTGTACATATCCAAGAGAAACTTAAATAAACATTGGTTTTGACCTGAAAGAAAATGTGTATTAAAAAAGACCTTATAAACTCTCTTGCAGTTCTTGGTCTTATTCAAGCATTAAAGAGGGTTTGTAAAATTCAGAAACCCACATTATTAGTGACTAGGGATGTCCCGATCCGATATTGATATCAGAAATCGGTCCGATATCAGTCCAAATAAACTTTATCGGACTGCGTTAAAAATCTCCGATATAAACAGTCCGTTCCGCTCTAATCTCCGTTACAGCTATTTTATCCAGCAGCGAACAGAGCCAGCGTGCAAAGCCCACGTGATCACAACACTGCTTGCTGGCAAAGTCTCTTTAAGATTTAGCATGCTTTTCACACTAAGTTATGGTGTATTACGATAGAAATCTATTGTGATGGTAGCACACGCTAACGCTATCAACAACGGCACATCTATACTGGTTTATTTACTTCATTCTTTATTTACTTTACATTGTTTTGTATACGCTGCTAAGCAACGCAAGGCACCGAATGGCGGCGTATCGCACATCGTGCGAGCCTCATAGAAAACTTTTACAATTCGGTCATGGCATATCATGGTGCATTCAGTGTGATCGATACCCAATTCAACAACTGCGCTTCCCACACAAAAGACTTTACCTCAGCGGCCCGGTTCTGTGTGCATGAGAAACGCATGCTCTGCTGCTGCAGACCCACAGAGACGCGACCTGTTCACAAAACCTTTAACTAAATAGACTGATCCAGCTCATTATATATTGTGCTTTCGCTTTCTATAGCTGCGTTTTTGCATTACTTTATATGCGCGCGCATGAGAGAGAGGGAGAGAGAGAGAGAGCGGATTTGACCTGTCAGTGGTGCACATGGATAGGAGTCAAATAGTGGATTTCTTTATTTTTGATTTATTTTTTTTACTTGAACACACTGAAAAGAGACAGTGTCATGTAAAAGGTGTTAAATGATAAACTTTTTGTTTTTAATTGTCTGTTAAATAAGAATAAGAAATCATTATGTTGCTGAGGGCCATTACAGTTTAAAAGAAAGAATGGCATTCCCATATTTAACTCTTCTTTTAAAAGTCCAGAAAGAAAAAGTGCTCAGATAAAGTGTCAGCTTTGCACAAGTTTGTAGTTCTGTCTTTCTTTACATTGTCATACTTTTCCCATGTGGGAAAGTAGGGTGGAATCTGTGCAATATATTATGCAAATAAAATTTATTTTGATAAATAAAATTATTTTTAAAAGTCACATTATTTCATGTGCTGTGGAGAAAATGTGTTTCAATCCAGCTACTCCAAGTATATCTATGTTAAAGATAATATGTACAATATATATTATTATAAAATAAATTATGTTTTGTTTGGGAGCATTAATACAGCCATAATCATCTTATGATACAAACACAGATTAAATAGATCTGATCATGTAAATGTTTGCACTAATCATACTGCACATTTTTATTAACTTAACAATAACTTATAACTATAACTACTTATTTCTGCTGCCCAGTGTGAAAGAGATTTTTCAGCTCGAAACTGGATCGAACAATTCATCAAGAAGCTGCCTAGGCATGTCCACAACTGAAGACTTGATTCAGATCAGTTTAGAGAGGCCTTCATTAGAGCAATATGATCCCAGACCT
>CAIGQZ010008319.1:1055244-1070563 GCA_903798205.1 Danio tinwini
AAATAAACTCATTTAAATATTATTCTGCTTGTTTTTTTGAGCATTGTCAATCGTCTTCTAACATCTTTATGACTGGTCATTGTGTTCACGCTCAACAGAAAGGCCTGATCTGTGATGCACGCCGTGGAGAAAACTCGCTCTTACAGACACACTCATGTCAGGATCCACAAGTATTGCTTTAACAGTGATAGAGGAGAGGAAAGTTACCATACAAACTTGCAAGCAGTTCAAAGGATCAAGTGTGTGTGTGAGAGAGAGACGCAGACAGAGAGAGAGCTTTCATTTTCTCCCTAGAAGTGAAATAGTGTCCTGGTTCTGCTGTACTTTAGTGTCAGTGAAAGACTGTCCAGCAAACTTGCATGCAGTAAATTGTGCAAAGTTGTCTGCTTTAAGTAGTTGGAGCATTTTAATTACTCGCCCTCACCTTGTTCGAATAGTAGTCTACCGCGACATAGCGCATATGAGATAAATGATGTCAGTGATGTAATGTTAATTTTGACACCCCTACTAGTGACCATCAAGTGAAGTACAATCAGTGATTTGTTGCTTGCACTACAAAAAAAAAAAAAAAACTGAAAAAAAAAAACTATTTTCCATTAAAATTGTGATCCCATCTGTCAAATATGCCATTCAAAACGCATTCAATATATATCAAATGTCAAACTATTATTTCTCTATTCTTATTTAGGGAATTTTAAATCTTGCACTAACTTGTTTTATTAGATTTTTCTATTGGATGTCTGGCTTAATTACAGAATACTGTCATATGTTTACCTGTGAGTTCTACTTAATGACATTTGTTTTATACTAATGTGAAAAAGAGCTAAACTGACACAAAAAGTCAAGGTTGATGCAGGTTCTCTCTAAGAACTATCAATCAGTCAAATAAAAACAAAACCTAACTAAACAAAAACCAGAATAAAAGCAACAATTATTTACTTGAAATGCATTACAAAATTGAGAATTTAACAAATAGTTTGTGTCAATTCCCTTATATACTCACACCAAAGTTCTTTAGTCTATCAATGAATCATTTTATACTTCTAATACACAACATATGGGTAAACACTAAAAATAAGCCTAGGCTTCAATAAACAACCTTGAAAGTCAGAAAAACTTTACAAACTTGTTCACCTTGGCAATATTAAATGACTGATACATAAAGGCTTAGGTTAAAAACATTTCAGCAAGTCTAATAATATCTCCAAATGAAATGTTGTCAAAGGAAGAGCTCATATCCACACCTGAGTGAGGCCACCAATCTCTTTGACAGACACATAGAGGCGAAAGAGGTCAAGGGGTTTGCGTCCAACCGCAGGGAGATTGCTCATGCCCATGGCCTTCTCCTCAGCGAACGCAAGGTAACGATCCACCCACATTTTCCTTTCTGGTTCTGGACCCAGCTCATACAGACGAGTTATCTTCTCATTAGTGGTGGTGGAGGAACTCGACTTCTACAAGAACAAAACACGAAAACAGCCGAAACGGTTGCAAATATTAGATTCCTGCTGTTTGGTATAGGCAAAAACACACAATTTTCATAAACAGGAAGCAGTGGGGGTATATCAATGTGGTGTATATGTGCAATGCGCAATTCACTGGAAAAGCATTTTCATTAATGATGTATAAAGCCAGGACTGCAGGGAGCAATTTCAAAACCCCTGAATGTGCGTTACTCCCCTTGTACATTCACTGGCTTTCACAACTCTCCATACAGATGATCAGTCAAGCGCTGTTCACAGAGCTCAGGGCAGCTTAAGAGAGGCATGCCGGCCTACAACAACACAGCCCAGACCCATTTAAATATTAATAGCTCCTCACCTTTTTCGATTCAGTCTTAGGAGTCCCATCCACTTTGTTGTTCAACTTTTGAGATTGGTTGAGCTTGTCCATGCCAAACTCTGGACTGGGAGCCATGCCTGTAAATGAAACGGAAACACTCTGTCAGTGTAGGCTTCGTCAATTAAGATGCAAAAACTAGATAAGTCCTCTCCAATGTAATGCTATTTTTAAGCTTTCTATTTTCTTGTAGGTGTCCTACAAAATGTTTACATCTACTGAAGGTCCAAATCACTTTGGTCAGATTTCAGCTCTCAAGACATATATATATGTAAATACAGTGTACACGTATATACAGTGTTTGGACCAGTAATGATGCCACTGGTTTTACCACATAAATTCAACCCTTTGTAATGTAAAGTAGATTCGATTTTTGCAGCGCAGAAAAAAGCATCTTCTCATCATTTCAATAACATGAGCCAAACAGAAACTAGCATTTCAGGGTCAAAAGCCACTTTCCACTGTGTAGTATGACTTGGCTCGCCTTACTTTAGCTTAGTTTGCTTTTTACACTGCACTTGGGTAGAAAATTGGGTGGGAATAAGCACAATTTTTTACTTCTACATCGTTTGTATGCAGTACACCATACCCTGATGCACACCTCCCTATAAATATAACTACAAGTCACAACAACCCAGAAAGCAAGTTCTATGATTGGTCAGCTTGGTAGCATGTCACACATTTTCAGGAGGTTCTTATGTAGCTATGGCAAAAACAACAGTATGAAAAAAAACAACAGTAGAACAAATGCCACTTTTATAGCCGTGACATTGTTTTGGATTAATCCAGTCTCTTGCTGGATCTGCTCCTCGGCTATCAGTGAGATGACAATATTGTCATCTTAAATTGAGTGGAAAAGTGGTTCAAAATGATCCTATAGTTACTGTTACTGACTAATTCATTAAACTATATAAAGTTTATGTAAAACACTTTCAATTAGCACTGTGTAAAAAATGCTTTGCCAATCAGTGATCTGCATGCTTTACATATCATATTTTAGTATACGCATGACTCGCTTGGAATCACAGCTGAGTTGGTACTAAAAAGTAACAGGTATTAGATAATGGACACAGAAGACAATAACCTAACCATGAGCTGTACCGAGCCATACCACTCAGTGGGAAGTAGATATTATTGGTAGGACGCCAATAAACACTATCAGCCTTGAAATATACAAATTTGTTACAAATCCACATAGATATGTGCTGGAAAAAGACTTGAACTACGGATGACTCATTTTAAGCAGATCAGAGAAGGTTCTCATCTGAAAGACAATAATCCCAATAATCATGCACTTTTAAAGTCTGCAGACCATTTACATTCACAAACAGCTACATAACACACTAAAAGATAGGTAATATCTGAGAAAGCATAATGGGGCACATAAATCATAGACTCTTAGACCATAGATAAATCAGAGACTTTTGGCAAAAACATCCAGATTATCGATTACATGACAAACTCTACCAAAACTACAGGAAGAATTCAGAAAGTGCTCACCTGCAGAGTTATTGGACATGTTGCCAGGCATGGGATACTGTCCTGCTTGATTCATCATACCCTGCATGCTGTTCATGGGTGGAGCGTATGGAGACCCAGCTCCCATCATTCCCTGGTTCATGTTGGGATACCCAGGTGGTCTAGGAAAGAAAACATTCAAAGGATTTGACAAAATTGAAAAATCTTAAATGGTATGAATGACTCAGTACTGATCTTCCATTGTCTCTTTCAACACGCTGCCTTCACTGTTATGATCTCATTTTCAGCTCTCACAGTATGACCAGACTAACTCCAGCTGTGCTCCCTGGCACTGTAAAATCTCAGCTGTAAGTCTGACTCTATTTGCAGTCCTTCCTGGATTTCACATTTCCGAGACTGTAGAATTTGAATGCAAAATAGAACAAAGCCTGTATTTTGGCTGTTTCTCTTTGTTTGTTTGAATTTTTTGCAACTCACTGAAGGAATAGAATCAGCTAGTCAAAATCCATATTTCTGAGCCAAACAAATAGGTATTCAGAAACCTGCTGCAGTTTTTCATTATAAAGTGAGAAAGAATGAGAACCCTACAGAGAGCTAGGACTTCAACAAAGCATTTAAAATACAATGTTTTAACACAGAGCTGACACATTTGAGTGACAGAATTATGAATTAATACTGATCTCTCCGAATCATTGCCCTGTACTAAAGATCTGTCCTATTTGTAAAATCAACCAATTTACAGATGCAAAAGGTCTTGGCTAATTGGAGTGGCCATGTTTTTTGTCCCAGTGGTTCAACTACTACCTGATGATACAACTAAGCCACTGAAATGAGTTTAATGTGAAATTGTCAAGTGAAGTCTTTCAACCAAATCAGTTTTTCAACTAGGAAGTGCCAGATTTGATCCAAACCTTTTGAAACAGAGCTTGGCACAACTGCTCAATGAGTTAATGGTTTAAAAGCACTATGTGGCGCAGTGTACCTGTGTATGGAGTTGGACGGGCCATGGTGCATGCCCGCAGCAACAGGATCCTGAGGCTTTCTATTCATTCCAGGTGGAGGACACATTCCAGATGCCACCTGAGGAGGCATGCCACCCATATTGGGGCCCATGCCAGGGCCGTACGGCCTCGTACCCATCTGTCCTGGTCCCATGCGCCCAGGAGGCATCCCTCCATAAGGCCCTCCTCCACCCTGCCCTGCCATAGGATTCATGGAGCCACCCATGCCAGGACCGCCAGGATAGTTAGCATTAGGCATGCCTCCATAACCTGGTGGTCTCGTGTAACCTATTCAACAAATTAACAGGTTCAACAATGTACACTAGGCTATTGTAATGAGAGAAAAAGCTCTAAAAAGCATTCGGTCAAACCAAAGCTTCTCACCTTGTGGTCCATACTGACCACCCTGCGGCCCATAGTTGCCCATGGAGTTGTTCTGTGGGTAGGAACCCATCCCAGCGTGCATTTGGCTTCCAGATGTTTGCCGAGGGGATAAAGTTGACCCAGATTGAGGCGAGCCGTAAGGCATCTGAGGGTTCCTCATATATACTGTTGAGAGTGGACACGGATTTGCTATAGTAAACTACCCTTGAGGATACTTTCATGCAAGTAGTTGTGGTGTGGATTAGGTGCTCTTGATGATGTTTTGTATTTATCTATTTTTTGACTGCAGTAAAAGAAACCTTTTATATCATAAAAATGAGCCAATGTTAAATAGGCAGTTTGGGGTACAGTTTCTGTAGACAGCAATTTCACAACCCAAAACCAATATGATTTAATTAACTAAAACAGCTGAACATCTCAACTTTTCAGTTAGTTATTAAAGCCTCCACAGAAAATCACCTTCCATTGTTTAGCCTGCATGGCATTTTTTTATTCCAGGGTAAATATGGAAGTGTGCAAAAAAGCTAAAAGGCTAAAGTGACAGCTGGAAAACGTGATTTTTTTGACAGTGCTATACTTCACTCTAAAACATGCAATGCATATTTAATGTGATTATACAGCTTCAGGCTAAACGGTCACTAAGCCAAACTGTAAAAATGATAAAACATCACTGTAGTAATTTCAAAATGGATCTAAACTCACCTCTATCCTGACCCATGGAGGAATGTAACATACCATCCGACTGGACACTTGAGGGTCTGGGGGGCATCTGGTTGCCTGTAGTGGACGGGAAAGTCAATGTTTAAAAGTTAGGACATTGCAAATTGTCTTGTTCTCTGATATTTTTTCACTTCCACGTCAGGTAAGCAAACAGGTGTCCTACCAGGCATGGTTCCAGGTGAAAGAGGTCCTGTGCGGGAAGCAGGGCCACTAGCAGGTGAGCCCACAGGTGAAGGCGAGGGGCCGCGGATCCCTGATAGGTGAGGGGAGGTGTGTGGAGAGAATGGAGACTGTGCCGGGTTGCTCTGTTCACCTTGACTGCTGGACACACCTGATGTGCTCACACCTGGGCTCAAAGCACCCTCTGTGCCTGTGGGTAGATCGTCGATGGAGCCTGATAGATCCTGGACAGAACAACAAGAGAAATAGAAACATGTTATTAGAGATGTTTGACAGGGTAATTTTCACTATTACTGCTGCTCGTTCTCAGCGATTTGAACAAACCGCCAAGTATTCACCCTGCAGTTTGACATGTATGAAAGACACCTCAATTTATTGGATTTATTCAGAAAAGGTGTGTTGATGCTTTTTATTGAGGCTCCAAAGAGATATGGTGATGATGAAATAAGACGTGAGAGAAAAAGATGATATTTGAACGTTTTTTGCAAACAAACAAAAACTTTTGTGAATGACTGCGAAGTTCCTCAAAACTTTCGCTTACGACCACACTGAAACTGATACTACTTTTTCACCCATCTCAAATCTTTCCTCATAGGAGCTCTGTAACTTAAAAAGATGAGCAAATGAAATGGGCAGAAATACTGCACAGAGGTGCACTGATGGAGAAATATGAATAGTCTCTAAAAATCAGAAAGTTACAGAGTTGTGGTCCTTTAATATCATCAAAATATTAAAGTATCAAAAAATACATAAAACAGTAAGAGTCTTCATTACTTAAAGAAACAGGTCTTATTGCAAAAGGAAAAACTTATTACATTATATCAGGCATGTATGTTGAGCTCCAAGTATGTGGATTGTTCACAATGTTTCTAAAAGCCAAATTAAAATTGTTCATTAAGTAAATTAACTGTATGCTCAGAAAAACTTCCCTTTTTTCAAAATTTATTTTTAGTGTCTGTTGTTTTAAAAGCAGAAAAACAAAAAACATCGTTATAAAAATGGAAAGAAAAGTCTATATAGTATAAGAATGACCATTGTCATTTTTGTTGAGTTATCTTTTTGAGCTAATAAACTTAAAGCTAACTAATGGGCAAGTCAGTTACTGAACAGGTCAGTTGACAATTCACCTAAAACCGAAGTCACACTAGAGTTTAAGCTTGCAAAATTCTGTCGTATGGCGCTGCGAAAAGGGGCAGGATTAAACAAGATGAATAGACATTAAAAAAAGCGAGCGATTGCTCCATGTTTTAAATTTCTGATCAGAGAGGTCATGTTTTGATTCTGGATTGGTCTCACGCAGTCAAGTGATGCGATTTCGCAGGTCAGAGTTTACAAAGCTTGAACTTTGCACTGCAGCAACCTGCGAAACTCTGACGCATGACCCTGGGTTTCCGGTCTGACGCATACGCGTGCATATGAATGGAAGTCTATGGGGAGAAAAGCTCGACCGCGGCTTAACCCAGGGGTGTCCAAAATCAGTCCTGGAGGGCAGGTGTCCTGCAGATTTTAGCTCCAACTTTCCTAAACACACCTGCAAGGATGTTTCTAAAAAGGATAGTAAGAGCTTGCTTAGCTAGCCCAGGAGTGTCTGATTGGGGTTGGAACTAAACTTTGCAGGAGTTTGGACATCCCTGACCTACCCAGTCTTTAATAGCAATGACTTGCCCAGCAACCACAACTAGAACCAATTCCTCAAGTTTTGGAGACGCAAACACAACTCAGTTCTCTCTAAAACAAATCTAGCTGACTTGAAGTCAAAAAGCAGAGCAAATATCAATGGCATTTACACGAACAGTGTATCAACATGACACATACAACAACAGAAACCAGGCTGACAAATCTTGTATATTATCATAACTTGGGTTGCACACTGAAATATGCTTAAAAACAACATTCGTTCGGCCTTTTCCAAATGTCTTTGATCATCAATGCTTTTACCCATAAGAAAACACCGGCTGCCTGAAAACAAGCCTGAGCAAAATGAGCAGCGACTCCATATGGGGTGTGATGCTGAAATCAATCTGGCAGTCAGTCATAAAGCCTCCCAGCGGAGGAGTGTGTGCGTGTGTGTGTGTGGGAATATTTACACACTAAACTGTCGTCACGTGGAGTGCATGCGTTCAGTGAAAATTTGCAAGCTCATCTGCCAGTTAGATCAGAGAAGGAAAGGGAGAAAAAAAAAGGTGGGAGTGGAACTAGACACACACACACACACACACACACACACACACACACACTCAAGAGGCCGACTGGAGCTTGGCCAAGTATTCCCATAGAAATCTCACACTCGCAAACTGGCTGCAGCCCCAAAGTCGGCGGTTTTGCACTTGAAACGGCGCCCGCTGCTATTTTTGGGCCATGACCTGATGGAGGAACCCCAGAGGGAGAGACAGGAGGAGGACGCTGATTCAGGCTCCTGTTTTAACTGGCACACACACACACACACACTCACAGTGCATCCATGGAGAGCGTTTGTATGACCCAGGTCTGCTCTCCTAACAGGAAACAATCCTCTGTGGACGTGTGTTTATGTTGGCATGTGCGCGTCTATTAGGAGATTCCTGTGCGTGTGACCCATGAGGAAGGTGTTTATTACTCAAGAGTGTGGCATAAACCCACAGTCTTAATTTCTCTGTGTGTGTTTGTGTGACCACAGAGAACATGACGCAATGGCACTTGGGAATGTGATCTCAAAGCATCAGCGATCCCAAAGCGAAGGCATTTTAATTAATGAAGAGACTCAGAGGACATAAAGTGTGTCTGTTTTACCCAGTAACAGTGATAAAATTAAGGCTGATCAGTCACTATATCGTATGAATGTGAACAATGATAACGCTGATGTGTAAAATTAATGCTCAAGGCTAGGTCTGGCTCATACAACTGTATTGACAATATATTGATGGTATACCTTTATCAATAAGAATATTAACACTGTTTTGATACAACACTCACTAGTTTTGCTTAAATGTGCTAAAATGTAAACACACTAGGGCTGCACAATATATAATCTCAGCATCGATATTGCAATGTACGCATTCACAATAGTCACATTGCAGGACATGCAATGTTGAACGAGGATTATAATTAACTAAAAATCACAGTTCAATGCACATGATTTAATGAGTTATTGTGAATTTCAACTAATAATCTATGGGTGATTTTTTTTTTTACTCAGATGTGTTTAAGGTCCGTGACTGTAATATAAAAATTTTTTTTAACTATTTGGAAACAAGAAATTATAAAATTTGCCACTCAAATTTAATTTCTTTATCTCAATCATGTAAAATTCCACTAAACCACAAAATACTGCTCATTTCATTTTGTCTGTGCATAAATTAATATTATGCATTAATAATAATAATATTTTTTATATATATATACATATATATACACACATATATATATAAATAATGCATATGCACTTGCCTGCAAAATCATCCCAATCAATGTAAAGTTGTGAATTCTTCTCAAACAGTTACTTAAGTCATATTGTCAAATTATTCATAAATCACAATATATAATCATAAATACAAATAAATACAAAAATATTGCAATGTCAGTTTTTTTCCAATATTGTGCCGCCCTAAAACAGACATTAAGTTGTACATTCTTTTTTACTTGTTACATGTGTTACACTTGTTACAGTGAACACATCAGCGAACACATCTCTCTGCTTTACCCAGTTTCAATAAAGGAAGTCAAGTCACCAATGTAGGTACTAAAGGTTTCTGTGATGCATAAAACATAAAACACAGAATTGGGAAATCCAGCTTTGAAAACAGAATTTTCATAAGTGGAATTTGGAATTGCCATGGAATTTGGCAAATGCTAGAAATAAATCACAAGTAGAACTCACTCCAAAACACACTCCAAACTCAAAGTAGTTTCTGTAAACATTAAACCACAAAAAGACAAAGTCGGCCTGTTCTGTGTGAATGAATGGTTTAATTTACTACTTGAACGCAGCCCTTCACTACCGACTCACTATATGCAGACAAACATCTTGTATTAAATGTGAGACAAACTACTTTTGTTAAATAATGTAACTTTTTTTTTTACTGTTAACTAAAATAATTTGTTATTAGAAATGTAATGATTCAGCTGACTGACAATGAGATACGATTCACAACACTAATCTCATCATAATACAATTTCACGATTTAACAAAATTATTTGAAACAAATGTAAGATCAAGAGCCCTTTCACTTTTTCTTAAATACTGCACAATTTTTGCAAAATAATATATTTTCTGCCAGAATTAAATTGCTATTTTAAAAACTAATTCCAATAATATAAACTATATAAACAAAGTGTCATTAATATAAACAAACTTAAACTGTGCTGGGATTTTACTCTTTTTTTTTTTTTTTTTTTTAAAGAAATATCAGCATAGTTCTCTGGCATAAGCTGGGGACTTTGTATGTTTATAATGTCGCCTAATGATGAAAAAACTTTCACTAGGGACTGAGATGGCTGGTGTGGAGAGGTGAGCCTTTCCTAAACCAGAGAGCAGTGTATACAGAGGTGGTCAATAGGCCCCCCTGCTCCAGGGGACTGGTCACTGACAAAAAACTGATTATAAAATTAATAATTAAATAGTAGGATAGAGACAGGAGTTGAACATGATTATGAAAGTCAATAACTGTTATTACTTGTATAATTAATTAGTATAAGTCAGTGATACACTTAAGAGATAACTTTGATATTCAACAATAAGCAAATTATTAAAATATGTATGAACTAATTTGAAAAGGAGTAAAATATATATTTATTATAAAATCATTATATAAAAAATACCTGCTTCTGTTACAAAACAACTTTCTCTTTCAGTCTAAAAAACATCTTCACACTTTTGTTATGAAAACACTGATGCACCGTGTGATCTCTGCAATACTTGGAGCAAGCAGAGCTGCAAATCATCCTGTCTGCGTGGTATGACTTATAATAGTTTTTTTTTTTTTTTGAGTATAGACATCTGTGAGAGTAGTTTTCACTGTGCTGATAGTTTATGTGCATCATATTCATTGTACAGTTAGTGCATAATAAATAAGTAAATGTCATTTGCCGTATTTGCACAGTTTGTGTTTTGTCTGGCAGACTTCACTGTTGTCCTTTTACTCTGCCATCCCACCTCTTGCTCACTGCTGATGTGCAGGTAAAGAGAGTTTGCACCTGTCAACATAGTGCCCCCTCTGTTCAAAAAAATGTATCGCGATTTGCTCAATATTTCTACAGGTTTGAATAGTCACATACTTGAATCTATTTTCAACCAGCTCACGGTTGATAATAATTTGTTATTAATCAAATAATCCATTCATAAATGTATAATTCATGCATAAAAAAGTTTCCATTTTTAACTATCAATACTTAATATGAACTTTTAAAGTGACACACTAATACACTTGCATATCAATCATTTGTGATAAGCTGCGCAAAAACACTTCAGTGGACATGCGCCTTTACACCTCAGGTGGGAATTCAGCAGACAGAAGTCAATTATTCTACCTATACTACAGTTACCACTACACATAATGGAAATGTTCAAAGTTGTATGTCAAGAGTTTGCTCAAACAGCTCCTGTGAATATTACTAGTTTATTAAGCATCTCTTCCAAATTCTTCTGTTTTGTATTTCAACATTTACAGTAAGTTGGCATGACAAATGTTTTATTTGATAGCAACACGGTGGAGGTGCTTTTTAAAAAAATTCTGCATCTCACATATTTAGCCAGCAGTATTTGAACAACAATTGCCACTAGAAGTGTGCTTTTTGTTATTCAAATTTGTCAAATGAATAGATAAAAGGTAAAATGAAGAAAAATGACCCACTGTTCATTTACATATACTACAGACACTGCAACAACACAAAGCTAGAATAACAGATGCTAGTATTCTAGACATGTTTTACCCTAATATTTAACCTGAAAGACAAGAGTTACAACTGAGAAAAGTTGAGACATCCAACCAAACAAAACTAAACTTAAGAAAAAAGAAAAAAAAACTACGACTCAAACTCAGCAAGACTCATTAAAGCTTCATCACACTCACTCTATAACTGTGGCTTCACATACAGACAGACACTTATATCAACACCAGTCACCTGACAAGACAGTTGAAGCTGTATCTTAACCGCTTTCTACGTCACATGACTCTTTCTGACCCCGTGATCTCTAGAGGTCAATCGGTCATGAGCGGTCAGACTGGGCTCTCTTCATGACACAGAGGTCAAGAGTACACTGTCTGAGCAGAGCAATACATCACATTTCAGCAGTCGTTCAGACAGTCTCTCCATGCTTCTTCTCTGTTTATCTTTCCTTCCATCATCCTCTCCTGTTCTGTCTTCCTCTGGCTGAGTCTCAAAACCAATTTGCAACAAATGTGCTTCTTAAAGCTGGAATACACCACGAGAGCTTTGGCTGGAGTTTTGCTCCAGTTTGGAGTCTGAACACATTGATATTAGTTGTCAAAGGTCAGACATTTTGCAAATCTTTACCACAGGTAAAGGATTGATTTCACAGAGAATAATGAATGTATGACACAGAAGTCAATATTTTCTTCCAAACTATATATTATACACACATCTCAGTCAGTTCTCAAAAGAGTAGGTGAAAAATACCTGTATAACCTGTATAAGAATTCCAGTGAGATTCTGGAGTGTGCATTTGTTGGGCTCTTTACTATCCCATGAGGCCACAGAAGAGGATTTATGAATGGCAGTGAAGTGATGCAATTAAAACTTGACAAGGATGACACAGAAGACAAACTACATGAGAATTTTATTCACACACAAATCATATCGTAATTGCAATTTGGACGTGTGAGATTTCTAAAATATCTTACAGCATGATTTTCCCGCAGTATGCTATTTGAACCAATCATAACACAGCACACCTAAACAGGGCATGAGAACAGGAGACTGAATAGCCTGTGTAGGGCCTACCTCGGTTAATTGAACATTTTACCTCGATTAAGATTAATGGACCATTATGATACTTCTAAAACGCTAGCTGGCAGCGGGTTTTTATGTTCTTCTGTGTCGAGTTTCGGCGACGCAGTGGCACAGTAGGTAGTGCTGTTGCCTCACAGCAAGAAGGTCGCTGGTTCGAGCCTTGGCTGGGTCAGTTGGCGTTTCTGTGTGGAGTTTGCATGTTCTCCCTGCATTCGCGTGGGTTTCCTCCGGGTGCTCCGGTTTCCCCCACAATCCAAAGACATGCGGTACAGGTGAATTGGGAAGGCAAAATTGTGCATAGTGAATGAGTGTGTGTGGATGTTTTCCAGAGATGGGTTGCGGCTGGAAGGGCATCTGCTGCGTAAAAACATGCTGGATGAGTTGGTGGTTCATTCCGCTGTGGCGAGCCCGGATTAATAAAGTGACTAAGCTAAAAAGAAAATGAATGAATGAATGTGTTGAGTTTCTTCACGGGGGTTTTGTTTTTTTCTGAACACTACCTAATGTGCAAGAAGTTAAAACTTGCTCATTTAGAGGCGGGAACCGGCAGACATGCAACAATTTTAATCATAAGGTAAACACAAAACGAAAGTTTCCATCTGTAGCTCCTCCACGGGACTCCACACTTGTAAACACTCGCTCCAACAAAGGGCTCTCTTCTGTCCCACGGCTCTCCACGCCACCCACATGTAGGTACATTTTTGAGAGGTGCATGGGTATGCAACTGCGCAAAACTACACTGGACCACACGCGTGCTCTCAATGCAGAAGTATACTGTAAATCAGCGTTAACAGAGCGTGGTAACGTGACTCCATACACATTAGGGAAAATAATAAAAAAAATTGACTTGGGAAAATTAGATCAATTGTAGATTCTGAATGTCGATTTCTATTATTTTTCAAATAATCGCCCAGCCCTAAGCCTGTGTATACAGGGATGATGAGTTCAGCACAGGAGGACTTTGTCCTCCTGAAAAAAGTCAACAACTGTGGTGTGGGATTACTTTGGATACAGGAAGGTTGATGTATGGCAGAACCAGGTAATTTGTAAATCAGTCATATATTGCGTCTAAAAGCGTGTAGAAAGAGCGAGGCACGTTGCTTCCTTTGGTATAGCATTTTTATCGTGCTTTGAGGTTGCACTCATCGACCATTTTCTCAGAGGATGACAAACTAACAAAACATTGCTGCAGTTCTGAAACCAGTTTTATTTTTAGAGAGAATTAATAAGCACTGGGTGTTGTGGTTGTCTTGTGTTTGTCTGAGGTAAACAGAACATGTATATTCCATACAAAGTATGAATCTGATTGGTCAGCTCTTGTTATGTGACTCGCGGTGTGGCATTCTGAAAAGTTACATTTTAAAAGTTTGTCTGAAAAGAGATGTGCACTCAATATGCGCACACAATCCAAGCACCTCCACTGGCAAAAGACGCGATACGTGAATGGCCTATTTCACGGCAGCGACACAAAAAGGGCTATGATCTATGCATGTCAAAACGAATCTGTGGACACACATGCAACTACTACTGATATTTGGTCAAGCAGAACATCGAAGCCTTGAGTTTGACAGCACGCATGAGCACACACACACGCACACAGTACTCTTTTTATTTGTTTTGCCATAGGTCTGTTCTAGAGGTGAATTTTATTGTATTTTTGTCTCATGTCTGTTTTAGAGACATGTTACAGGTCTTTGATAAAGATCTAATGGTTTTCCTTTTGAAATATGATTCAGATTCACACTGTAAACACAAATTTAGTCTGTGACAAAATCGTGATTAAAATCGAAATCATAATACTGGTCAAGAAAATCGTGATCAGTTTATTTTGCCCATATCGCACAGCCCAAGTCCTCAATGATTTGATTGTAAGAGTTAAGTTGTGTTTTCAAACATTTCACATTAGAGATCATGTGTATTATGGTTTAACAGTATTAACTTCGTAAAAAAATATGTTTATAGTTTAAACTAAGCTCATCACAAATAAAGCATCTGTTAGTTGCAGCATAGTCAATGTCTTGAGCAAAAACAATTATCTTACAAATGGTTATGATGGCTCAGGAAACATGTCAGTGTTAGCATAATGCAAAACTGTTAAATTACAGCCACTGAGCACAAATTATACAAAAGGTATAATTAAAAGGCAATATTAAAATAAAAAAGTAACAATAAAAGCACTAGATATGCTAATAACGTCTTTATAAATGTTTCAAGACTTTTTTTCTAGTGTCTGTGTGGCAGCCATTTTATGTTTAAATTAGCACCAATGCTAGCCTGCAAGTCAACACTTAAAACAGGGAAAACATAGCTTGTTTAAAAGACACAACTGCTGGTCCCAATACAGTTTTCAAAATCAATTCGACTCAGGTACTCTGAAAAATATGTTTCTATCAGAAAAGGCCACCGAGTTGTGATGAATATCAACAGTCACAAGGCAGCCATGTTGTTTCACAGGCACCTGAGTGAAGCTCAAAAAGGAGAAGGTTCAAGTGATTTACAAATCCTACAGAAATGCATTCTGAGGTGGGAAATACTGTTTGTGATGTTTTATTAACAGCGGTCATGATGAGGTGAAGGGAAATCCTGTCAGCTGCGAGAAACACAAGCAGACCACAAGTGGAGGGGATCTACAGTTCAGAATACAGCCACAGACTCTGTCTGACCCGTGTTGGCTCTGGATGCTCATACACTCCCTCGCCTTTTCCTGTTCACACAAACTTCCACACACACACACACACACACACACACACACACACACACACACACAC
>CAIGQZ010008319.1:1070573-1081283 GCA_903798205.1 Danio tinwini
ACACACACACACACACACACACACACACACACACACACACACACACATATGCCCATTCATCTGTTGCCAAAATGGTAGAATGAGGAAAGGCAGAGAAGGAGGGAGGAAAGGGGGACTGAGGAAAAAAAAGCACACACACGCGCAGCTGCATGTGTGAGGTTGCCATAGAAACTGTCTCCACGTGCTTGACACATTAGTGCAAAGCAGAACCCACCCCCTCTTCCCCCTTTGCTCCCATTCTATGGTGCTGAGGTCACGGTGCAGTCACACACACACTCTCACATCACTGTCAACTAAAACTACAGGGCATCACTGCGCCTGGATGAGTGACGCATCCTGTAGACGTCAATCAAGTTGAAGCAAGCCCTGCCATAGCAGGCCAGATGCGCTCGCACACATACAGTAGATTATTTCTACGATTACAAGTACTATCTCTTGCTCCTTACACCAAATCAGAGCAGGATTCAGGTTTTAAATGTCTCTTCCCAAGAAAGGAGGACTCGATTGTAGCGATCTGTGTTTGTGCAGATCTCATCCATGAGGGGGAGCTACCAGCCCACTGACTGAGAATGATTGGAGAGAAAGGGCCCTGCCTCAACCAGCAGCCATTACTGCCTCACTCTCAGCACATACACAGACTCCTCTCCAATAGCAGCATCACTTCTGCTGCTCCATTTCTTAGGGTTAGGAATGTGATCAGGCTCTGGTTATCCACTGGAATGCTGAAGCTAATCCTAGAAAACAGAATATGATGATTTATGGATTGCTTCTTTTGGCCTGACGCAGTGAACAACCACTACCAAAAGCAACCCAGAAACCATTAAGCAATGGGCAGTCATACATCACAGCTATGACAATTGAAAAAGTCAAATCTATTATGTGGGGGTGGGGGGTTATGATTTTACTGTACAGTACAACTGGTAGGGCTGTGTATTGGCAAGGGCCTCACGATATGATACATATCAAGATGCATGGGTCACGATACAATATGATATATTGCATTAGTTTGTTTAAGTATGTGTGTCACATTATATTGACAACTTGATAAAGTCGGCAGACAAATTAAAATTCCTGTTCATTTTTTTTCCATCTATTGCAATTCATTAGAACTTCACAGTGTGATTGAACAGAGAACTATGTATATTGCAAAGCTTACAAATGGCATTTTATTTTTGTCTAATTTAGTACTCCCTGGTATAGCTTTTAAACCAAAGTGCAGCCACACATCAGCCCTAAAAGCTGGAGGCACCTTTATATTTTCCGCCATGCTCACTTCTTACTTACTTCTGATACTGTACTACTCTTTAAAAAAGTACTCAAGAAAAAAAAAAAAAAAAAAAGAACAAAAGGTTTGTGGTGCCATTTTTTTATTTGTAAAGTCAAACAATTCAGCTTTAGTGATTACATGTCAATAAAATTGACAACAAAAACTACTGTTAAACAGTTTCCACTGAAAAGAAAAGGCCTCATTTGCACCACGGTGTTAACAGTGATTCAGTGACCAGTGGTCAAAGACATCATTTCAGTTTCTGATTTTAAATGCATATCTTGTGACCGCCGTTTAGTTTTTCAAGTTTCTTCCCTCTGATTTCTTCACGCTCTTCATCTTCATCAGGAATGCTCAATGAAACACACATGCATTTTTGAATGCTAAACAATGTTATGCAGCTTACAGGCAAAAAGGAAAGCAAGTGCATAAGCAGCATGTAGATGTCAACGGGCAATTTCAACCAGATTGTGTGTGTGTTTTGGTGCAAACCAGTTAAGAATGAAGACCTTGGTTTTGTGCACTTGTGCTCAAAATATACAACAATCACATGTTTGGCTTAGCTGGTGGACATTTGTGGCTGTTCAAAAGCATTCGACCATATGAATATTTACAGCTGGGCTTTATGGCAAAAATCCAATCTCGTTAATCATTTTCCATATTGAATAACAATTTATATTTTAATATCAGTTGTTAATGCTTCCAGATTTAAAAGAATACCCCGACAATGACTGAAGCCACAAAAATTAGAGGGTCCATTTAATGGCATAACATATTTTTGGCAGATAAATTGAGCCAAGTTATAAATACTCCTATTAAATAATGCTTCTCAAAAAAAAGAAAGAAAAAAAAGCTCAAGACCCAAGTGGTCTTGGCACTATTTAACATGTCCCATGTGAACGCCCCCTAATCCCTTCTGGAGGGCTGCCGCGGACTGAAAGTCACCATGAACAGTGATTCACAAATAAAATATTAAGCCCCGTTTTGGCCCATGTGTGCTACTAAATTTCATGTAGTATGAAATGTCTTCAAGTAATACAAAAGATATCAAGTGATGGAAATACAGTTTTCACGATTAATCATTGCGGTCACTTCTGAGTATGCATACCCACCCCATCCTAAACGCTCTTGTGCATATCCAGAATCTTAATAAATCAGGCTTAGAATACATAAATACTAATGTGATTGAGACAGTTCGCACATGAAGACAGGCACTGTTGCTGAGCTTTTCTGGTTTGCTGTTACACGTGTAACAAGATTCTTATTTCCTGTATATTTATGAAGTCAAATTCAATGTGTGTGTGTGTGTGTGTGTGTATGTAAATGTTATGTCATGTGTTTTATAAATTCATATTTATGTTATAAAAATGAGCATACCTATTATGTAGGAAGAAAATTAAGCCATTATATGTTTATTTATGTGGGAGGACAATTATGCTATCCGTTTCATGGGACTGTTTCTTTTGGTGCATTGCTTCCATGGCAACAGTGACTTTTCCGATTGGTTGAATTCTATTCAGCATTGTGGGTAATGAAGTTCTCCAGGTGAAATTTTATAATTAAGCACATTTCTTTTTTAATTTGAATAAAAAAATCTGTTGAAACCCCACTTACTATAAGCTTTTACAGAAACGCACATCACTTAAACTCCTGGCGTGTCTTGAAACCTCTTACACATTAATCACCACAAGTCAATTTATCCATGGGGGAAAATGAATGGGATTTTTCCGGAACCCGACTGTTGCACTATATGCCACGGTCACTCTCTCCAAGAGTGATTGAATGTCGGTGATTGGATTTACCAGTAAACCAATCAAAGCTGGAGCCACAGAGCCAAAGTCTGACAAATGCCTGCCTTGTCTTTTGATATTTCTCATTATTTTTGGGTTAATAATTACTGCACCACTTCAAATATGTTCAAATGACTGTAATGACTGAGGGATTCCACAATAAAAAAATACTTCAGTGACGCACTGACTAATTTTGTAAGCCAAATGGCAGTCACATCATATGGGCAGCGCTGTCAGAGCTGTAAATAAAAACATCTATTCACAGGCATCTGGACTGATCCATCGTCTCTCTCTCTCTCTTTCTCTCTCTCTCTATTTCTCCCACTCGTGTGTTTGCCACCGTTGGTGTGGGGTTCTCTGTGTGAGTGCATTGGGGGGTCTATTGTGTGGGTCACAATAGTAGCGGGAACCACAGATGCTTCGGTAGGGGAGGCGGCCACCCCATCTGGGTGAAAACAGAGGGATATGGAAGGGAGGAGAGCTGGATACTGGGGGCTGGGTGCCTGACACACAGAAAAAAGGAGGAAAAAAACAGCTTGTCTGCCTCCTCTTCTCCAGAGCAACGCCCCTCCCACAGCAGAGCGGCCTCAGAGTCAGAGCTGAGCAGGGCCGCAGACATCGGAAAAACTGCTGGAGCTGCAGGCAGGCTGACAATAAAAGACCAGAGAACTGAGATCTGCAATTAAGTATCTGCAAATTGAACAATTCTGCTTGATATTCCAAAGAGCAGCTATAGTTCTATAACCATACAATAATGGCTTTTGAAAAAACAACAAATATGAAAATCTGAATAGCTGAGCAGAAAATAGTGGCCTATATGCATGGTTTAGCTTACTGCCATACAGGAATCAAAATATATCTTCCTACAAATTCAAGTTAATTAAAAAAAAAGGTATTTATTTTTTATTATTTTTCAGAAATTGATGCACAAGATTATTTCACAATATGAAAGAAAGTGCAGTCATTTTTACTTTTATCAAAGTATACACTGAAAGAGCCCATACGCATCACTATTTTAAATTACAACAAATAGTACATATTGCCACAAAACCCTGGAGATGAAGATAAACATCTAAAAACACTAATGAAACAGTATATTATGAATATATATATATATATAGGAACTAGTTCAGCTCTTAAAAAAATGTACAAGAACAAGAGGCAAGAATAAAAACAATGCAATTCTGAAAAGTATAGAAATGGAAAAGTATGGAAGAATAAAAAATGGAAATAATGGGAGAAGCAGTAGAGGAAAAGACAGAGAGAGAAAGAGAGCAAGCGAGAGAGAGAGAGAGAGAGAGAAAGAGAGAGAGTGAGAGAGAGCGCGAGTGCTGCAGTGAGACAAGGCCTTTGTGCTGCCGTCAGCCAAGCAGAAGCGCTGAGAGAGTAAGAGAGAGAGAGAGAGAGAGAGAGAGAGGGAGAGAGAGAGGGAGGGAGGGAGGGAGGGAGGGAAGGAGGGTGCGGTGGGGGGCTGGAGGGCTCAGAGTGGGTGTGTGAACGAGAAATAGACAACCAAGGGAGGAAAGGAGAACACAAAAAGACAAAAGTCAAATATATCTGATACATGACTTTTAAAAAAATCATTTTCTACAAAACAATACTGCTGCATTTCTTGTGTCCTGCTCAATTCAGATTATTATGCTAACCAACAGCAAGGATGTGGGGGGGGGGGAACTGTGCAACAGAGAGCGCATGAAAGAGAGCAACAGCCCCTGAACCTGAATAAGCCACGCGCACACAGGAAGACCCAGAATAGCAACAGGAAACACGCCCCAGACTCTGAATACTGCAATGGCAGTCGCGCAAACCAGGCCGAGAGCTGTACTCAACTGCTGCCATTTAAATTGCATTTAGATCACATTATTTTGAAATAACAAGAACAATGTGTGAAGAAAATGTGAGCCATGCATTCAGATGTGCAAACCAGCATCATAATATTGTAGGTAACTGCCAATGAGTTGCTCTGTAAGTGTGAGAATCACATAAAAAACCCTTTCTATTCCTACGACATGGCTTTGGGTCTAACAATTTCTCTCATAAATACAATTATTATTATTATTATTTTTTTTACAAAATTAAGTTCACAATTAAACTCAAAATTCAGTCTAGCCCATCAGAATTTTACGGGCCAAATTTACTAAACAGATGGGTCTGGAAATTTCTGTGGACGATTTACAGACTACACACAAAATTAAAGCACAAAGAAATAAGACCTCATTTACATATCGACCAGGGAAAATTAGCAAAGTGGCAAATAAGCAGAGCTGATGCTCATAATGTGTGGGTTATGTACTATAACCAAGCATGGCGGCATCTCCACCAAATACCTGATTCTTAAGGAACGAAAAATGTTGCAAATTTGTGTTGCATGATTCATTTAAATACTCTCCTCTCATAAAAGTTGCGTCAGACCAGCAAACTCCTACAAATGTATATTCAGTAAGGTTAAGAGCAAAAATAGGCAAACCTCTACAGCGCTGTTCTTCTGATACCAACTAAGAATGGGACAGTTTTAGATTCTGACAGTATGATAACCTTGGATAAAAATACCAGTTTTACGGTATTGTGATTACTGCTCTAAAAATGTTCTTTTTAAATGTCTGAGTAAAAAAAACAACCTTTTTACCCAATTGATTTTACTTTAGAAAAGAATTATAATATTTTGCAACAGTAAACATATCAGGCTAAATAATTTAAATAAATGATTAATTTCTGCTCTCTTTATTGGTTTTAAAAACACAAATTTATTTAAAACACAAAAATAAAAATAAACTTACATATACCTTTTGAATGGTAATCAGAAAATTGTAGCGGTTTTAAAACTTAAAACTTGAAACTGATTATCGTCCAATAAAAAAAACAACAGTACTAATATGCCAAAAATTTGTGCAAGCTGCTAGTAAATCTGGCCCCACAACATTAACTCACACTTGCAAGATACGAAAATAGTCATGCAACATAAAAATGCAAATGTGACTTGAATATCTATAATGCATACTCTGCAATTTTGAGGGATTCTGACTTGTGAATGATTCATGTCAACCCAACTGCAATACAAACTTAAAATTGCAGAAAAAAATCTGTAAGTTTTAGAGTCCTTTATGTGTCAGGCAAAAACTCTTCATTTGGTTATTGTTTTTTTCACTCCACTTACACATCACTTCTGAGATTTAAATCACTAAGCTTAAACATGAGTAAGAGTCATGCTTGCCTTGAACTTGATTAAAAAACAAACGCTACAGGAATTAAATAAATTGGTAGAAAAAAAGTGGGACATAAATGCAGCACTTTTTGCAATCCGACTGCACAAAGAGAGAGTGTAAAAAAATGGAGAACTGCAACAAGGACAAAACTGTTGGATGGGAAACTAAGTGAAAAGGAACAGGGAGAGAAAGCGAGAGGAAAGACGGATGGAAAGAGTCGTAGACATCTGACAGTACTGGAGCACTTGGCACCGGTGGTCTGTCAGGGTGGGAGTGCAGGGGAAAAATGCGGGTGGTCTTAAAATGATGTCAGCCACTGGGGTTCCTGTGTGAAAATGGCTCAGTGTCTCTCGCCTGCTCTTTCTTTCCAAAACTTTTCCTCCCTTCCATTTCCTTCTTTCATCCTCAATATCCTGTCTCAATCCATCCTTACACCCTCTTAATATCCATTTGTTTTCATTTTCATCATAGGTTTCCTACAGAATTCAGTTTGTATTTTACTATAAATAATACCAAATTCTTCACCAATTTATCTTTACACATAAGACTGTGTCTTTATGAACATTCCACTACACGATATATCTCATAAGACTAAAAAAGGGCTTACATATATTTTATAAGTGGTGTGCCGTTAAAAATAATAATATAGTCATAGTCTTTTACACAACGTCAACAACTCTTTAGTATTTTAATATGAAAATCATATGAAATTGTACTATTGGAATTTGAAAAAAATGACTATTTTGTAATTGGATTAAATAAGTTTTAAAATGTTCATAAATAAACGTATCTTCTTATAAAAAAAAAAAAAAAAAAAGTTATTCGGCCCTGTTATATTGTTTATTTTATTAGTGCTCCATGCTGATTTTTGGGGCATATTGAAAAAAAAGCATGTTAGATCAAAAGTAATCTAAAAGTAGTCAGAATACATTATCTAAAGTAATTTAGATACTAGGCCTGCACGATTAATCGATTTTAAACTGAAAACGCAATTTGAATAGCTGCGATTATTTCGATTACTACTATGACGAGGGAGGCGAGCACGAGTAATTAAAACGATCCTACTACTTAAAAAGCAGACCACACAAGGCCCTATTTCACTGCAATTGAGAAAATGAAAGCTGTAAACTTCATCTCTGCTCTGCTTCTCTCTCTCTGTGTGTGTGTGTGTGTGTGTGTGTGTGTGTGTGTGTGTGTGTGTACCTTTGACCTGCTTGTGTGAAGTAACATTTCATCTCCTCTCTCGGCTGTTACAGCGATACTTGTGGATCCACACACCCGAGGGTGTTAGTCTGCAGTGTGAGTTTTCTCCACCGCGTCTATCATGGATCAGCTGTGATAACTGCATTTTAGACTGTAACCGCAGCCGTTTATCTGTATCCGTGCCACTCATCGGACACCAGAGCCGCGTTAACCATTAGAGCCAATGGCAGCCCTTTCTGTTGACTGCGGGAACAAAATGACCAATCACAGGTGTTTAAGAAAAGCGGGATAATATTTACATTTACTTATTTGCTATAAACGCTCATGTTGTTCTGTGCATGTACTTGAGTTTTGTTTGATATATTCAAGAAGAGCAGGTCAAATTATAAGCAGCTCATTTGTCGGACTGCTTGTATTAAAAGAGAAAATTGTATTACGAGTAATAGATAAATATAAATGTATTCATAAATGATACATTTTTTAAAAATTTCTTGTGCTGTGAGTAAAATCTAAAAAGGTGTAAGAAAAAGCATTGTCAACGCACCGTGAACGTCATGAAATCAATATAAAACAGGTAACAATCTACATGTAAAGATTTTAAAGGTTTTATACATCTATATTTTATATACAACTTAATTGAATTTAAAATACTATAGTTATTTTCTTAATTTGTCATGACAACAAAATGGCTTTAAATAAACAGAAGCATACTGTAGCATAGTTCGTGACTTTGTGATTATGCTTGGTCTATCTTTGGTGCCATTAAAACCAGCACATCAAAATGCAAATTTTTATAAAATTATACTAAAGCACATTTAATCACAAATTGCAATTCAAAACTTAAGTAATCTACCCAGAATGACAAATCAAAGCTCGACAAAAAGGACTGGCCGCTGGCCTGGGATATGAAAGACTGCATATTTTTCAGTGATCACATTCCTAATGTATTGATTTGTACCATATATAGCAATGCCTCTTGCAAATATGTGTACGACAAACAGGGCTAAGAAAAGAATTGCGGTCTTTTGGTTTTACAGTCACATTTTCTATTAGAATTTCTTTTGCGTTCCCAATAGGCCGTCCTCCACTGAGTCAGACTTACTACTCTATAAAAGCTTTCCATTGGGAAGAGAAAGGAGAAAGTTGACAAGCATGTGACTACCATGTGACCTTCCCCTCCAGGCACATTTACTTACTGTGCATCTCAGAATGAGATGCTGCAAAAAGATCATGGACACCTTTAAGCGACGACTCAAACTGAGAACTTCTAAGACAGAGAGTAGATTGACTTAGAAAGAAAGCGTATGAGAGAGATATAAAGGCCACCGGGAAGTGAGAGGCCGAGGGTGACAGACCCCTGAAGTCACAGCAGAGTTTAGAAGTACAGAGGGGAGGCGGATACTGCTTTGGATTAGTCGCAGTTTGAGGAAGGGGCACAAAAGCCTGATAGAAAGGAACTAGAGGAGATTAGAAAAGGCTGGAGGGAGTGTTCATGTTCTCTCACACACAGAGAGGATATATCACTTCCAGGGCGTCCCACATTGAAATCCCATGCTATTGGAAATCTCTAGTGCTTGTATACGCAGACATAAACACCATTATCATCAACCAAATGGAAGAGGATTTGATTTGATCCTCGACTGATATGAAGCACACTGCATTGAGATTAATTTGGGAAATGAAAAAGAAAAAACATAATTCAAAACTAATTAATCAGGATCACGGCAGAAGATGCCCAGCCTTTCTGCCTACGAAGACACAATCTGGGGAATCAGTTCTTTGGATTCAGATCCTCTCCAGAATCTGATCAGCTCCAGCTTTCTGTCCTGCTCAATCTTGGCGCGTATCAGTGTACATATGACAGAGACATTATGGTAAACCAGAGTGCGTCTGTGATGGGATGTGCCAAATGGGTATTAACTAAGACAAATGCAAGCTCCTGAAAAGCTATCTAAAAGGTAGAATTCAGCCAACAAAAACCCACAAGTCCAATTATTTTTGTTAATATAACTGCCAATCACTGAATGTGGCTTCACACTTATTTACAGCAGTGAGTCAAATTTTAAAAGCATCGGTGCACTAGGTTATGTGATGCACAGTGAACAGTGGTTGTGTGGTGTACCAATACTATAAAAGGTACCAGCATTCTTCAACGAGGAAATCATGAGATGACTAAGCATTTTAAATGAACAAATGACTCCTCAAACAAAATAAACAAAAACTATTTAATGACAATCTATCAAAAGTCAATGTGTAAACTAAATTAGTTCCCTTAATTACTTGTTTTGGCTTAACAAAACGAATCAGTTCATTTAAAAATGTCATTGCTTTCAGATAATATAAAAATAGGGCTGTGTAAAAAAAAAGTTTTTTTGTGGTCAATTTAATACTGGTTCTCAAAAGCCATGGAGTTTATTTGTTTTTGTTTGTTTTATATACTTTATATTAAATAATATATATTATATAATATACAATATATTAAAATAAACAGTTAAAAATGAACAGTTTGATATATAGGAATGTGCAAATGGCTCAAATAAATTTTTTGAAATGTTAATACATAGGGTTGGGTACTGAAACCTGGTACCATTATGGTACCGTTACCTATGTAACAGGTATGCACCAACCGAATCAATATACGAATTTCGGTGCCTAATTTCAATGCCACTGGTGCTGCGACCTGGATGCAAGTAGTATCAAGGGGTACTTCAAAGGCACACATAGGTACGCATTGTGTTACACCATCTCTAAACATTTAATTCTAAACAACTTTGAGGCACGGTCAGTGATGTTAAGCGTTTTTTGCTTAGGGAACAGACACACATAGGCAACTCGCACAGTACAGCGTATCAGGTGAGTGACTGCCTTCAGATTTATCAACACACAATTTGATTTAACTAAGTGTTCTAAAGTATGGCTATATTTTAAAAGTAAGGATTCTGACAGCAACATCAAGCAGATGCTTTGCAAAAGCTGCATGTAAGGGAAAAACTTGTCAAACTTTATGAAACATTTGAGGCCACATAGGGAAAGTGTGGTAAAGTGACATTAATACATATGTGCTATAACATGTAAAACGGGATCATAAAAGGAAAATTTAAAAAGCAACTCATGTAAACACCTTAATCATATCATTGTCTAATTTAGATTAGGACAAATAATTAAATTAACTGATGTCCATGTAGTATAGTCACAAGCCCTAATTCTAGAAAAAAAGTATTCCTTAATATTGATGGCAGCCTTTCCA
>CAIGQZ010008319.1:1091283-1158795 GCA_903798205.1 Danio tinwini
TACATATACATATATATATACATACATACATGTATATATATATATATATATATACACATACACACACACACACTAATTAAATTAAATAAATAATTAAATCAAGGATTGAAAATATAAAAGTTGGCGAATCAATCAAAACGGGTCATCAAAATCCATACCAACTCAAAACAAGCAGTTGTCAATGTAGTGATAAAATAGTTTTAAAAGGGCAAGTTACACTGCTTTGAATAATATGTAATAAAAGGAAGTACATTTTGACTTCATATGAAAGTATAAAAAAATATGTTTCACTGACAATTTGTACAAATATACAATGTTGTCTTTTGAAATTTAGCTACAGAAGCTACTAAGCCCAACAGTCAGAAATAGCTTCTGTAAAAAAACATATCTTTTAGTGAAGACAACACAACATGCAAAAGAACAAACAGTTCACAGGGATCTGGCAAACTGTACAGTTGCTAGACGTGTTCATTCGTTACTGTGTGAAGCAACGTTTATCAAAAAACCAGCTGAACCAGTCAAACTGGTCCCTATTCACTCTCTGAAAAGTCTCTGTAGTTGGCAGCCTGAATCCACACAAACGTTAGTGAAATAAGTCAAAAACAAACACATGAAGACTGAAAGACTCAAAAGTCTAATTAAGATAACTCTAGAAGATGGAAGAACATTATTTTCCTATCAAGTCCTTGCAGAACCGAAGGCTACAAACAATACCATTTGTAAACACCAACTTAAAAACCATGTAGCAATATGTATGTGCCAAGTATTGTTTCTCAGCAAAGTAGTACCGGGAATATTTCTTCAGTATTTTTTGTTATGCAGCTGGATCGCTTACATACAGGGTCAGTAGTGATTTGGATGTGCTCTACCTTAAGTTTTAGCAAAGCTGAAGTTAGCAGCAGGGGCTAATCTACTGCGAGGGCAGAGCATGAGGAAAAAGGTGGTGGTAAAGGGGTCAGTTGAGGGCTACATTATTGCCTTTCCCACAGGCAACCTCGGGGATTCCTTGAATTGAATAAAATCTCGGTCAATCTCAGTCACTGACTACGTAAAAGAGAAATATATAAATAAATAAAGAAATAAGAGGAAATCACATCCTGAGGGCATCCCCCACTGGCAGAGATGGAACGATCTCAGTTCTCTCTCACTCATTTATCCCCCTTTTAACTTCTCCAGTCGTCCAGCTCTAGTCATTTGCCAGTTTTCTATTAGACACCGCTCGTTAATTCTCAGCTCGTTTGGAAATTTTGGACACACTGTTGCTCTGAATAAACTATTTGTATCTATTAACCTATAAAAACACACACACTCACACACACACACACACCAACTGAATGTTTTTCACTGTGACAGATGATGTGCAAACCTTTTCTCTGACCTGGTTTCCAAAAGCAACTAGTCTTGGAACTGTTTTTGGCATCCATGTTTATCTTGGACTGGAAGCAACCTTGTGAATGACATTTAGCATGATATAATATAAATGTTAATCAAATTAGACACACTAACACCACCAGAAATATTACATGGGTGTCGAATAAAGCCAAAAGTATTTTTAAAGCATGCCACCTGGCCCTGAGAAAGACCCTGGGGGGTCTGACTGAAGCATATGAAGATTTGAACTTATAGAGTTCATCCTCTTAAAGGGCCCACTCTGTTAAATTTGAGGTCCAGGGGCAAATCAACTCCATCAAAATAATACTTGGATGTGAAACTAAGAAAAAACGTTCTTTCAAAGAGTGCCACAAACCAGACTGTACAGAACACATCCCCATAGCCAGAGCCTGATGAATAGTGCTGCTAGTCAAGTGCAGTAGTCCTTGGTTCATTTGTGAATCATACTGTACTCCAGGAGTAGTTATTCATACATCTGGAATGCCAAAATATTTCAGAGTTCCAAACTGCTACAACACAGTTGCTTGAATATTTATAATAATCTTGAAAAGCTTTATTAGTCTGTAAGGTTGCATTTCATTAAGACTCAAGCTTAACCCTACAGGATAGCGCTCTGTGGACTGACCACCCATAACTTGGGGGCAAAGTTAACAGATTCCAATACACCTCTCAAAACTTGTGAACCACCATTCTCAAATATTCAAATGGCCTGAACCACATGAACTACCTTACAGCCACACAATCAAATCCTAGATAGCCCATGTCTGTTGAGTACTGGCTATGACTACTGCCCACCAGACAACTGCTATCCCAACAAACCAATGTCAAAACACCAGTGTCATTCTGTGATTCGAGTGATCTGGGGACTGGACAAATCATTTATATAAACTAAGGCATAAAAGCATCAACTACCTGTGATAAACCAACTAACCATTAAGCTGACTAAGTAACCAAAGCATTTGCACAGGGTCAGCATACATCAAACAATACAACAACCAAATTTGTTCCCTGATCAAGACAGCTTAATTTACTGGTTTGCAGAATTAAACTCAACACACTTGTCCAGATGTTTCTAGATTACGTAGATCTTGGTTAGCCATTTCTGGTGTTACATTTGGGTTTTAGCTAAAATAGGTATGACAATGGATACCCAGGAACAGTATTGGACTCCCCCTGCTAAATACACGAAGCTTGTCAAATCATTTTTAAAGCTAGCATGGCATGAGATTAGTCTGAATTGAAAGATTCATGGGACTCACAGGAAGGCTGGAAGGTCGTCCCTGCATGGTGTCATCTTGACCACTCTTACTGGACACAATTGGTTGATTGGAGGAAGGAGCTGAAGACTGAGAGCTGAAGGAGTCTTGAGAAAGCTCCTGAGGAAAAACATTGACACAACAAATTGAAGCACATTTAATAGAGCAAAAAAAACTGAACTTGTGATTGAAGCAGCTCCAAGTTTGGAGACACTGTAATAAATAGACATTTACCTGAGGTGGAGGTGGAAAGCGCTGGAAGGGTGACTGCTGCTGCTGCTGCTGCTGCTGTTGTTGTTGTTGTTGTTGTTGTTGTTGTGTCTGCAGTGGAGGAGTCTGAGAGTAAGGTGAAGGCTGGCCCTGTCCTGAAGCTTGCTGGGATGTCTGAGGGGGAGCAGCACCAGGTGTCTGTGATTGTGGTGGGCCTTGCTGCTGTTGTGAGGGTCCTTGTTGTTGAGCAGGCTGCCCTGAACCAGAAGGTGGATGAGTGTAACCAGGCTGCGACTGAGACCCTTGTTGGCCCTGAGAAGGACCTTGTGACTGAGTGGGACCCTGGGACTGGGGGAAGGGAGACTGTCCTGACTGTGATTGTGGAGTCTGGGAATATGGAGGTTGGCCCTGATTGGGAGCGTGAGCCCCCTGCGGCTGCCCATAAGAAGTTCCACTTTGGCCATGAGGGGTACCAGAGGGTTGCTGGGAATAAGGGGGCTGAGAGCCTGGTCCAGTGGAGGGCTGCTGGGGGTATGAAGATTGCTGGGGGCCACCATGAGGGGAAGGGCCCTGTTGTCCATAGTAGCCACCTTGGTTTTGACCATAACCACCTGGACCATGCTGTCCGTAGCCCATCTATAGAGAAAAAAAAACAAAATTAAAAAATGTCATTAGCACAAGTTTTGCAGCGTACAATGGTAAACCAGAGATATGAACTGTGATCATCTGCAGTTGTTCATGCAGGCTTTTTTTCTCCAGATCACCAGGCTTTTGAGGCAAAGGCAGGCATTGGCACTGATCTGCTGACTTGATTCCAATTCACAACTTACTGATTACACTTTGATACCTTGTCAAATAATAATTTAAAGTCATATAGGTAACTGCTTGAAAAAAAAAAGTTACCCACTGGGCCATTTTAGGGGTGAACTGCCAACTAATTTAGTGCCAGCATAAACCTGAAACAAATGTGTTACTCAAGCGGACTGTGCATCTAAAAACAACACTATAGGCTCAATCTTGCAAAACAAAAACAAACAATCGATGGTTATCTCAACCACCTACTACTATAATACAAGAAAATGCCAGCTATTTTAACAAGCCAAAAATTTGGTAAAGAACGAGCTAATGTAAATGTTTATATTGTGATATATTTTAAAGTGTGTGGAATGATAATACAATGCACAGACATATCACAGCACAGAGACTTATTTTGGGATGCACTAGGACTGACGTTAGTGTTGTCTACAGATCTCTAATCTCTTTGAACAACCAAAAAGTGCATGAGCTTTCAGCGAAATGCATGAATTTTGTTACTTTCAGTCAGCGTATAAAAAAGTGACCTTGCTGAAGAGTGTACTGTGTGACAAAAGCCTGACGGTGACAAGCTGGGCACTTTCCCTCTCATGGAAAATGAAATATAAAAATAGGGAAGAAAACTGCCTCTCACAGGGAGGTTTAATAAAACAACCTGAAGAGCATGTTCTATGCCAGTCTACAAATGGATGGCACTCCAGTGCATCTGCTTACTCACAGACACAATGGGACACCAAGCACAAGTGCACAGACAACAGGAGGAAAGAAGCTAGACACTTGAAGCCTGCTATGTACAAAAATACAGGCATGCAAGGAAATCCCCATGTGACAAATCTGAGCCTCCCTGTGACCTCATAACAACCTTCTTTGAAGGCACAGATGAAAAGACCCATGAGCTCACACTGCTATAATCAAGAATGTCATAAGACCATCAGAGGTTTTCAGGTTCAAGCAGATAAAAAGTGCTTCAATTTTAAATTTAATGCATTTTTTCTTCAGTTTTGAGACATGTCTCATAAAAAAAAAAAAAAAACATGCACAAATAGACTTAAGTCAATGCTAAAATAGGGAAGATTCTCCTCATCCAGACTGGCATTTTTCACTGCATTTCTCCATTCACACTATACACCCCTAAAACACCTGACCATTCACACTCATGGATATGCAAATATTTTGCTGTCCGCTGTAATTGCCGTCTAACGGTTGCGTAATGGTGATATGAGCATAGACTGTAAAAGATATGGACATAGTATCCGTGAAGTCCCCTATAGGTTTCTGAAGAGCACAAATGAAGCTACAAGTAGGCATGGCCAACCGTCCCAATTTTGTTTGCTAGTTATCCAACCAAGTATTTTTGAAATCCAAGCAAAACACAGTATGACAACGTTTCAGATGACTGTTCTATAGCCTTCAGCTAATCAATCTGTCAGATTCTGGAGTGCATTACAGTTCTAAAAAACATTATAAATGATAAATTATCTTAAAACAAATACATTTATAGATATAGTAAGTATAATTTCACTCACCTGGGAAATGGAAACCTCTTGAATGCTTGAGCACAATTAAGTGCACACAGCATGTCATATTATCTGATAATTGTAGAAAATAATTCCAATAGGCACTTGACTGTGTAAAGATATATAAAACAAAATAAAAATACGATGAATACGCCGAGTTCAGTGGCTAATCAGCTGGAATAACCTGAAATTGCGTGACTGCAACCACTTAAGTGGCCATGCTCTTAATTATGCAGACTTAATACAAGTTAATATAAATGAAACGAATGAGTTTTTTCACCATCCTCACAGTTGTCATGAAGTGTAATATCAGCTATATACACCAAAATTGTTCTTTGTACCAGGCTGTAAACACCTTTTTTCTGCTGTAAAGTTGGCCATTTTAACATTTGGGTCAATAGAAATCTGCTCTATTTTGGAACCAGGCCTAGCGAAATTTCAATTAATTGCAGTTTCAGTTACTTCCGTATTAGCTTCACGAGGGAGAGCGGGATGTTGCCGCTTAAATGTGAAAGGGGTTTTACAAACAGAATAGCCCAGACTAGGCATGGGACAATAACCGTTTTCAAGGTATACTGTACTTTGGAAAAGTCAAGTTTTTAAAACAGCCAAAATCTTCTGCTATACGATTCCTAAGGTATGCAAGTTTTTTGAAAAACTGTAGCAAAAACTGTAAAAACGGTAGCAAAAACTGAAAAACTGTAGCAAAACTATCCAAAGATGCAGTTTTAAATTGTAAAGAAATCTGTGTTTTTGAAATTAATGAACACAGCAGGAGTTGACGATGATTCATTATAATTACTTAGCCTGACATGTTTACTGCTCCAACATACTTTAAATGTTTCTCAAAATAAAATATATTGTGTTCCAAGGGGAAAAAAGTTTTAGTTTTTTTCCCAGACATTTAAAAAGAACATATTTTAGAGCAGTAATCACAATGAAATCAATCATCATGAAACCGTGATATTTTTATCTAAGGTTATTATACCGTCACAATCTTATACTGGCCTATGCCTAGTCCAGATGACCAATCAGAGAGCAATTGTGAAAAGCAACGGTTTCATTTAGTCTATACTGAAATGGAACACCAGAATTTTTAAACTAAAACAGGGTCTTTGGCATTTTCAAAACACTCCAATTTGAGGGTGAGTGTATCCACCGAAGCATTTTTCCTGAGCAGAATGTATTTTTAGGTGTTATCATTGGAAGTGCCACCTTTTTTTCAAACGCCAGCAGTGCGGTGAGGCGCTGAGTGTGTGTTTTAAGCAAAGCGTGTGCTCAGTTTTTTTTTTTTTTTTTTTTTTTTTTATAAATAGTCCAACAGTTGGACAAACGCTCACAGCTGAGCATTTTAGAAGAGTGCTGGCATTTTCAGCTGTGCAAAAACATGTTCCCTAACCATAACAAAACATACAAAAACACAATAGCGTAAACAGAACCTCAGTTTAAAGTTAAAATGACTGATTTATCAGGTCGCAACAAGTATGCATATAAAACATCATAAATTAACTATCAAATTTCTTGCTTTTTTGAAGGGGGTTTAAATCGAACACTTGCCACACAATTTTACCCTGTGTTGATTTGGTTCTCTAACTGTATAAAAAAAATAAAATAAAATAAAAAATTTAAGCATACCTGCTGTCCATATTGCATTCCACTCAAGTTCCCAGCAGTGCGGCCCTGCATGCCCATGGGATACCTCTGAGGTCCCGGAGGTCCATAACCCTGCCCTGGGTAAGGAGGACCCTGCTGTGAGCTAGGGGGAGGCCCCTGCTGCTGAGAGTAGGGGTTTCCAGCACCATAGTGCTGCCCACGAATTTTTCCCACCTGATCCATAGGTCCAGGCTGTAAAAGAACAAATAAATAAATGAAATGATGTGCTGGTAACACAGCTGTATAGTTCAAAATCATCTAGTTCCATACAGCAGATGAAATTATTGTGGTACGTTTCAGTTTCCGCCATCGAGTCAACCGCACGCAAAAGCATGTGGATCATTAATTTTCTGAAAGCATTCACTTAGGCTTCTCTGGTTAAAATGCAGTCAATGGTGATCAATATCAAGAAAGGCCTATTTCCTCTGTTATGCCACTGTGATTGTTATCATTCTTAACAGAGTATTAGCCAGAGCATAGCAAAGACACCACCCAAAATCAAAAATAGATCTGTATGTTTTAAAAACAGAGCCAGGAAAGGGAGGACAAACTGGCGCTGAATGAATGAGAGAGTGAAAGCAGCGGTTCTATCTGCCAGGCTATCCTCAGAGCCAGCGGCTAGAGACTGCATGAATACTGAACTTCCCTTTGAAAACAGACAAGAGGAAACAAATGTGTATGATGGCTGGAGAGCGACCCGTACATCAGCTCATAGCAAAGAGAGAGGAGGTAAGAGCTGGGGGGGGGGTCAAGATAATAAAGTTACAGTGCTTGAGAATAAGGGAAAGATGACAGGCATCGCTCTACTTCTCAAAACAGGAACTAGGATCATAAACTCAAATCGGCAATGAACTGCCCTGTAAAAAGACAGCACTCACTCTCAAGTGTTTTAAGGATCTTTCATGAGACTTGAACAGCAACGCAACATCCGCTTCTGAAAGTTCAAAACTTCATTGTTCACATAAATCAAAGCCCTCTTCACTGCAAACCTTGTGCATAAATGTTCTGCTTTCTGCTTCTGCAAGCATAATTATCTGAGAAATTGGTTATTTATTCAGAATCTTTCATTCTTTCATTGGTAACAAATTTCAAGACTCAACAAATCAGTGCATTTCCTCCTAGGTTTAGGACCCCTATTTGATTTTAATATACATAAGCGATCAGTCAGGACGAACGATCTTAACATGCTTTCAAATAAGTCTTCCCTGACCAATTATGTTCAGATATCAGCAGTACCACCTTTATGTCACAACACAACTTACACTTATGCAGAAAAGCAATCAAAAAACTGAATGACAACAATGATCCTGAGCACAATCTGTTCTGGTACAACACAGCAAAGTATGAATAATTTGGTTTGCCAATTTTCTCAACACATTCAATCGTGTGTTTGGTCAGTAGACGGAGACAGAGTAGGGCTGTGCGATTTGGGGATAATACTAAATTGTGATTTTTCTGACAGATATTGCAATTTGATTTGTGATTTAATTTTGTAGTCAAGCTTCAGGTCAATAATCTTTTAGCCATGGCAACAATTTTGCGACAGCTCTTAAAAATTACCTGCTTTTGTTTGGTGTCTGTCTTTGAAACCAAAATAATCCCATATTACTGATGTCCTGCTTTTCATTGATATTAATTTGTTTATTAATGCTTCTAAAGCAGCAGACACTATTATCCTAATTGTCCATGCTTACCTGTTTTTTTTTTGTTTTTTTATTGTGAGCGTTCTGCATAGTTTGGTTGCACAATTCTGATTGGGCTGAACGAAATTGTGCTCACTCAATTGGCTAGAAAGACTATCACACACAGACAACAGTCACACATTTGCTCTGGGCGGGGGAAATTAAATAATGCATATATAATTCATATCACAGCCTTCTGCGATTAGCTAATCGCAATGATTTAAATAGCAATTGCGTTTCGATTAAGCCCTAACTGAGAGCAAACAATCGTTCATGGCTGTTTGAATGCATTCAACCACGTGTCTACACTAGAAAAGTAACCTAATCAAACGCGTTTTGGTTACCTCTGAAAATGACTGAAAGTGGAAAAGGTTATATCTTTAAGTGGGGATTATTGACAGTAGCTACGTTTCCATCCACCTATTTTTATGCGCATTTTGGATATGTGCATAAATATACAAATGCGCATAAAAATGTACGCGTATAACTGAGTAAGATAAACTTTTTATTCGATAAGAAAAGATGAGCATAAACTACGATGGAAAACACTTTTACCGCACAAATTCCAGTACGCGCATTAAAAAAGGTCATGCGATTTTGTTATAAGAGATCATGTGATGATAAAAATGTGTGTTAATGGGCAAACCAGCAGGCTGAGCACACTGTAAACCATCATAAATGTTGTTTTGGTCATTCTAAAATGCCTTACTGATTAAGTATTAGTGTTATTATATTATTAATGACCTCCAAAATCAAGAGCGTCTGTGCTCCGCGTCTGACACCTTCAAACGCTACTGCGCGATCAATGCGTGTCAGGATTGCCTTCTGCGGCGCAAGTCATTTATTAGATGAAGAAAAGATTGACGCAGCCTCTCCTACTTTAGCAAATTCAGTTTTTACTGTTGATATTTGGCACCAGTTAATCAGGAAGTGACGATTTTGTTCGCTTTGACTCGTTGGATGGAAGCGCACATCTTTTATCCGATAATCCAGTTTAGTGCATAAAGTTCATTTGCATTTTTGGATGGAAACATAGCTACTGTCAACAGAGAGAGAGTTTTGAGTTTAATGCCATATCAGCCTCTGTCTATGTCATGACAAAAAAAGATAAAAACTTAAAAACATTTTATAAATATAACTCATATAATTAAAAAAACAATAAAAGGACAAATACAGCAAAAATAATACATACAATAAGATAAAAATCTTTAAGATTGAGTTTAAGATTTGCTTTTGATAAAAACTAAAGGAAAATATTTCCTTTAAAGTCACACTAAATAAAAATCATTGTCTGATAACATTCCAAAAAACAGGAATATTTGACAATTTGAAACTGTTAATATTAGGAATTTTATAGCTGCAGCTTTGGAGGGCAGTTTGTGCTAGTGTTTGCATTATGACAAATCTAGGTACTACTGCATATAGAAATCCACACAAATCAGTAATGTATAGAAAGATATTATTTAAAATACATATGTAAAACATCATTTGTAAATCACAAAAAAAAAAATTCAGACAAACATTTTTTCATTTATGTGCAGCCCAACCCAATTGTTAAATAATTTGAAGCCATCACCTAAAACTTTCAGGGTTTTCCTGAAAAACACAAACCTTTAAATTTACACTCATAATGCAGTTTGCAAAATTAAGTATTGCAAAAATCTAAATGCTAATTTTCAAACAAAACACATTTTCAGAAATTCCAGCAACAACAAAGAAAAAAGAATTCTACTATATAACAATTATTGAAAAAATCTAATAAGTGAAATCAATTACATCAATTACTCTTAGACCGTGATATAATATTTTATTATATTATATTTATAAGTCACCCTCCACTCAGAGTAACTTTGGAACTCACTAAAATGTTTGAATACACCCACTGGACTCTCATGGCCCACTGAGGACTAACAAACAAACATTTCACACTACGGAAAGATCACTAGAGCTGGTAAAAGGCACAGAGAACACATGGGAGATTCCTGAAGTGCTAACAGGTCTCAGCTGTGACCGGGGCAGATCTTCAGCCAGCATCGCTCCTCCAGCAGCTCTCTCTAGACATCAAGAGCAGTGTTGGAGAAGCTGGACATGTCTGAGATTATTCAACTGAATCTAGACACATTTTCTCCGTGGATAAGAGCAACAAACAAGAAACACATTTTTTAAATAAATATAATTTCAGATGGATGAGCGATAAGCCACAAGAGATGCCCCTAGAGTAGTCTGTGTTTAGTGTTATTGTTGACCTCACCAGAACTTTTTTTTTCTCTCTCTTCTTTCATTTTTTTCTAGACTCCAATTTAATGGTTTAATTTGGGCTTTATTTTACAGAAATTTGGTTTCATCTAACTTCATGGCTCAAAACTAACCCAGGTGCTCCTAACTTAAATTTAGCCGCACCAGCCAAAATTTTGTTGCATCCACAAAAAATTATGAGCACTGTTACTACAAGTTTTATAACAGGTTTTTTTTTTTTGCATTTGAAATCAACTAAATCAAAACTAACAAACAAATCTGCATGCCCCCACCGCCCCTACACACACTGCTGGACGTGTTAACGATAATAACTGTGTTGTGTTCTCACAGGTGCTGTCTGATATTGTACAGATGCTATTGACATAACTTATTATTTGCATACGTCATCTTAATAGCAGGAATGGTCTTTTCTGCAATATTAGTTTATTATTAGTGAATGCAAGCCCTTTTACAATGGTGTACACGCTGCAGTTGCACGACTGACAACGTCGTGACGATTAAACGAAAGATAAAAAAAAAAAAACATATGCTTAAAATGTGTGGCAAACGTGGTTACCTGCAAACTCCATCCCTCAGTCTTTACAGTGAACGGTTTTAGTCATTTTCATAGCGGATTTTAGAAGTGTATATGCTAAATTAATATTTACCCCATGATCAGTGATCAGATGTGTCATTATTTGCAAATTTAGGTGGTTTCTAAAACAAAATCTGTCAGTGTTATTTCCATTCTCTCATATCCAGAACTGTTCTAAATAAACGCATACGGTGAACATTTTGCAATGAAAACTGGTTGCACAACAACAATTTTATGCACTCGCACAAATGCTCCCAACTATATTTTGAGGTTGCATAGATAAAATTTCATTACACACAACCTTTATTCAGCTTTTCTACAACTCAGCCAATTGTATGTTCAAGGTCAGGAGAGAAGCATAAAGGCAACCGCACAAGTGTTCACATTGTTTTATATACATTGCTCAGCAACATGGACACCTCCAAGTGGTAATAAAAGTGTCACATACTGTATTTATAAAATATAATTCACCCAAAAATGTCATTTCTGTCTTCATGTAATGATGTATTCACGGCCGCGAAATCACAGGTGAGCTGACGCACTGTTTTACTACCAAGAGAACACCCGCGTGGCTGCCAATGAGGTCTATTTTAGTGAACAGAATTCAATTAAATTCAATCAAAGAATCTGCATAGGCTGCGAATAACAGGTATACAGTAGTAAACAATGTTCAGTTTGTTGCACAGAGTGATCGTTTGGGAGCCAAGTGGGAAATATGGTTTGCATATGTTTTTTTTTTCTCAAAAGTGATGGCGGCCATGCCATGAACTGCACTTGGCAGTGAAAGTGAAAATGAATGCACGCACATCATTTAAATGATCATATTATCATTTAACTTATCTTGACTAAAATAGAGATCTTGATTTTAATAAATCGTGATTCATTTTAGCCAGACACAACACTAAACCTTTTACTGCTCACATTATTAGTAATATTTTATTAATAAAATTATTAATTAATTGTGTACTATTGAAACATTACACTTTAAACCTTTAACTGCTTGCATTATCATTATCATCATCATCATCATCATCATCATTATTATTATTATTATTATTATTAAATTTACAAAAAATTATCTACAGTAATATCTGCCACAATTTTGGCAAGTTGTCATGTTGAACATTTTGCGCATTCGAGTGTGTGTGTGTAGTAAACAAAACTGCTTTGCTCATTCGCACGTGAACATGTTATGCTATACAGGTGTCTTTGTTTAAAGGGTTACGAAAAACCGAAACCCATTTTTTGAGCTGTTGACAGTCATATGTGTCCCATGCTGATATAAACACTATTAGGACACATATTGCACTAAAAAGTGAAAATTGGTTGTTTTTGCGTTATTTTGAGCAAATTCATTCTTTCGGTTTGAAACTAATTTTTTAAGCTGTGTCACAGTGATTAGATGCTTGCGTGTAGTCCAGTGTGGAAAGTGGATGTCTATACCTGTGAGTACATTGTGACGTCTCTGAGTGTGCGGCATTAATTCAGGAGAAAGACTTGGTTCAAACCAATCAGCGTGCTCTATTGTGTATGAAGTGCAACTTCATTATTATGCATGATAGCTTCAAAAATAGCTGATTACCTGTTACAGTTTTCAGACGACAGAGGCGCCAAGTTGTGTTGCCAAAACAAGTGAAAGAACAAGAATTAGAGACATGGTGTTGTGTTTATTAATGTGCTGCAACAAAGGTTTTGTTTTCATTTTCCCTCTATGAGAGAGCAGCTGGACTCACGTGTGGATTACAGTGCACGCGACACGCGACAAATGTGTTTGTAAGAAGCATTTTTACCCGAGAGCTTTTCGCATATGGAAATGATGAAATCCAGATTTGCCGCTCGGCTCCAGTTTGTATAGATTTGTGTGTGAGAGCAGTGCCCTTTGTTTCTTTATTCAGATGGCAAAGTTAGTTTGTATCTTTAGCAGTGCTCTTTCAGTTTTTAAAGACATACCTTAGTCAAAAAAATGTTGTTACTAAGTTTACAGTATGTTAATATCACTGCAATACTATAGTACAATATTATAGACTGAAAGATCTGCTGTAAATGCTGAATGTAAACATGTAAAAACCACAATCAAACGATCCTGTCCTGTAGAATTTTCATCGCATTTTGTGACAGGATAGTCTATACAGACACGGCTTTCTGACGCTACCTGCCGAGTGCATCTAAGTCTCCAAGAAATGTGGAGGATTTTTTCTCCCATACGCCGTGCGGTATCAAACACTCCATTAAAACTCCACTCTCCAGCAGTTTCTCTCGTTTGTCACTTGGGACATGCAGGAAATGTTTCCTTATAAAAAGTGAAAGTGTTAAACTGCAGTTAAAGTCAACAAATTAAAAATCTTTCTCCCCTGTGTCTGTGTATTTGTTTTGCCTCCAGTGTTGCCAGATGTAGCTGATTTTTTTGCCCGCACAATCGGATTCAAAACCGCCCAATCTGGCAACACTGTTTACCTCACCTCTGTGAAAATCAGCGCGTGCCCAAATGGAAACTCCCATATTTGCAAATCCTTCCCTCTTTCGCTCCCTCGACACTCCCACCTAAACAGCGCTGGACACGCCCACTTTCCTGACTTTTTCCAAACTAGAAGTGTGAAAACACCCTGCTGCTGGGACAGGGGGGTTTCATGGCCTTTTAATATTCACAGAAACACCATGTTTTAAATCGAGTGTACAGCCCTACGTTTGATTACTGCACTCAAAATGCAAAAACCTCAGACATTTCATGTTACACAGTAAATTCCATGTCTATGACTACATTCCGCGATTTCACCCACATTTTCTGCATCAAGGAAATTCTCCAGCCCTACAGTACAGCAGTGTTTACTTGGATAAAAATAGAAGATGGTCTCTGCATGCCGTGATAAAGCAGTCCAGACAGGGTTATGGCTGAGATCAGAGAGGCCTTCCACCAAAAGGGTAAATGGAAGAGGATGAAAAAGAAAAATGATGTCCGAACAAAGATCTGGGTGAACCACTGACCCCAAGCTGCCATCTTCATTTTTATTCTTGAGGTTTTACATGGTTGGACTAAGGCAGATTTAATGGCCCTGCATTATCCAGTGAAAACTATTACGCGAATAACAAATTCATTTTTAGTATGTTGCCTTGGAGCGGCCCACAAATCAAGACAGCAGGCCAATGGACGTCTAAATCCTCTTCTTTCTGGAGACGGTGGTAAACATGCAGTTGTAGACATGCTCCTGTATCCGTTCTGCAAAATGCTGAGGTTGCTTTCACACAGTATTATGTACATGAATTACCCCAGGGTCGCCTTAAGTGCGGGACGTGGCGGCGAGAGAGAATGACAGTTGTTCAGAAATGAAGTGCTTTTAATTTATCCTCAGGCAAGGTCAAAGATAAGCAGCACCGTATCTTGCAGTCTCTCGTTTTTAAATAGACAGACGCACTTTATTGATCCCTGAGGGGAATTCAAGGATTTCCCGCTGCAGTGTGTCTTCGCCGAGGGTGAGATTTTCCTCTTTCACTTTTTTAATGAATGATACTAGTTAACAGTGACAATAACAATGAGGCAGTCATGGGATTTTCCTCCTGAAACACCCCTGGCTGTTGCTGAAAACAAGACCTTGCAGAAGCTGAAATAATTTCTACTGCGGTCATTAAAAACAGGATATTTAAGGAGAAATTAATGCACTGCAGTAGTATCTTATAAGGCCCACATGGAATCTGCGCTCACAGAAATTTGCTGATTTTTAGCCCATCGAGTGCATTTATTTACTGGTGTAAATGTATATTAATCCAGTTTTTAAATTAATTTCAGTAATATTATTGACTAATATGAAAATATTAATTTGATATATTTGCAATACAGTTTGTAAAGTAATATTTTCTGTCTTTTAGTAGATATATTATATGATAGACTTGCTCTATCAAATAAGTGGATTTAGATGGATTTGCATTGTAAACATTAAAGAAAAGTTAAAAAGGTATTATGTTTTATTTCATATATTATTTATGAATTATGTATTTGAAATTAAGTTTAGTTACAATACTCCCAAAATAATTCTACTGATGTTTTACAAAATTCTCCGCAAAAATAGCAAAAAATGTCTGCAGATTCCTATCATCTGGCCCTATAAGCAATTAATGGTTATGGAAAGTTATGAAAAAAAATAAATAAATATATATAAATAAATAAATATATATAAATAAATATATATATATATATATATATAAATATATAAACACCAACTAAAACATTTGTTCAATATAATTGTTTATATAATATAATAAATTATATTATTACTATACAAGTTATTTATATAATAAATTTAGCAATTATATTAAACACACATTATTTAATAGTACTTCATAGATTTAATAGTCCCCCACCATTTGTTTGATAACTTTATTTCAGGCATTTATTCCTACAGATTGAAGATGCATGCAGGATCTACATGAACAGATCAGAAGTTTGTTAACCAGTAATTGTTGGGTTTGCGAAACATCAGCTAAAGAAAAACTGTCTTTAAAACAAAAAAATTAATTAAATGCATTTGTCTGTATTTATAATATGCATGTGTGTATTTTTACATACTCTTATTGTTCACCAAGACTGCAATATTACAAAATAATTCATTATTTTTATTATTATTATTTAAATTAAGTGATTAACCACATTTAAAGTGATTATAAAGTTACGCATCATTACTAGCCTTGATTGTCCAACAGAAACATTCTAATACACTTACAGAAAAAACATATTATCAGCTTCATATTTTTGATAGACTGATAAATTCTTTCCCATGTAATTCTGTGAATAGTTATAGCATCTCTGCAACACTGTGTCTATGTCATTTTAATATACCCTAGCTGAATACTGCCAAGCCTTAATTTACCATTCATTCATTTTCTTTTCGGCTTAGTCCCTTTATTAATCTGGGGTCGCCACAGCAGAATGAACTGCCAACTTATCCAGCATGTGTTTTACGCAGCGGATGTCCTTCCAGCCACAACCCATCTCTGGGAAACCACTAATTTACCAAATACAATAAAATGTTTGACAAAAACTTTAAATGTTGTGCATGCAGATTTTAAAAAGCTCAATTTAAACATTTGCTATTGAGTGTCTATGACTCTCTGTAGTAACATCTGTTAATGTAATGTCACACACACACACATACTCTTCAGGCTCGCCTTTCTCAACCCCTCCTCTCCCTCATCCACCAATCAATCGTTTGTCCGTGGCTGGCTGACTTCCTCTCTCACTCTCCCTCCAAAAAGGGAGGGAAAAAAAATAAATAACTGCAATTAGCACATGGCTAATCTGCATAGAGGAAAGCCAAGCTCTCTTGGCAGAGGAGGTTATGCCGGGTGGAATGTCTCACTGTCTGTTGGGGAAGTGGGAAAGGGGTGTGTATATGCGTGTGTATGTGTGTGTTTGAGAGGTCGAGGCGTTGGAGTGAAGTATGATAGCACAGATAGCGCCGGCTCTACTGAGCCAGACAGATGGATTGGGTACGGACGATAAACAACTGCTGCTAATTTAATCCTCTACATGAACAAACGTCCCGGGACTACGGCAAAGCACCATTGTAGAGCCAAAACACCAACACACACTAATACAAATCACCTCGCTCTGGTGTAGGTTTATCCAGGCACAGAAGTCTAGAGCAGTTAGCACTGAACATGTACAGGCACGTGGAGTATGAGCATTTACACTTTAAAGGGTGGAAAAATGTCATCTCCTCTAAAATGGCATATTTATTGGAATATTGGAAAAATCTGCTATTGCGATACAGTTGTTCCTCACTATAACATGGTTCATCTTTCGTGGACTCGCAGTTTTGCAAATTTTTTTGAGCAATTTGACTTTAAAAGCACATTGTATTCTGTGTCCTGGTTGGCTGTAAACCATTGTCAATCAATCTCTGTGCTGTGTCTCCTGTACAGTACAGAATGCGTTCAGCTTGCTAAATTGACATAAATCTCTGATCCCTTGCAGTGTGACTCTGAAATGCTGGACTGTATGTTTGCAAGTTTTCTCCCCAACAAACCCCACAATGCCGAAGAAACATTCAGCGTCAAAGGCACCTGTGGTAGCACCCAAAAGGCGCACACACACACATACACACACACACACACACACACACACACACACACACACACACATATATACATATATATACATATATATATATATATACACATATACATATATATATATACATATACATATATATATATATATATATATATATATATATATATATATACAAATATAATATTGTAAAGTTTCCTATAGAAAATATGAATGTAAATGAGAGATTTGTGAGGGGTGCACTACTATATGCTGCTGAGCACTGTACATCACAGTATCCACACAAAAAAAAAATGAAACAGCAGAAGTGATTCAACACTGCAAATAAAAAATGTTAATAGAGCCTCACATGTTTTTCAAAAATATAATATTTAAAATAATAATGCAAGTAAATGCAACCTAATTGAAAATGCTTTAAAAACATTTATAATAGCTTTATTATAATTATAATTAATAAAAACTCTTGACCAACACAGTAACTATACACAGGTTATGTAGAGTGGTAACATGTCTGTGAGGTCGAGCATCATTGAAAAAGTCTTTCTGTTTGTCTCAGTGATTGGAGTATGGCTCTAAATGAGATTCTGCCCTTGCTTAGACAAGTCTCATCTTCTCAGCGGCAATTTAAACCTGCAAATTCTCTTCATTTGTTGAGTAAAAGGCTCATTGAAGGAGAAAAGCATACTCCTTCAATTCCCAATTACACCTCACTGGCTTCAGGAATATCAAAGCTATAAATTGAGAAAACTACAACCAAGGGTGACATGGGAAAGAGGAATTATAAGTCACTTTTACAGTCAACAACTTCTTGTACGCTACTAATGTGAGTGGGACTAGAAGAGACACTTACAGATAAACCACACTCCTGATGCTTCTCCAACTATTCAGAACTGGAGCAAAGAAAAAGGCTTGGCAGGCCACACACGCTTTCACAGATTTTGTAATGTAAAAGAGAGATGTTAACTAAACCAATTATCCTCACAAGCAGCTTTTTACACACATTTTTCAAACAAGCAAAATTTTGGTGTGTTCAGACTACAAAATATCACAGACTATAAAATATCTGTTGAGATGTGTTGTAAACAAATATATATTACTCGGAACAACATTAGGCCCACTTTACCACATCCCAAAAGAAAGACTTCATTTAGGTAGTCACAGTATCTAGAAGTCAGATAATAGCTTGTCTTTATCGTCTTATCTTTATATTTATTTATAATGATGAAGTGGCAAAGACTGGTCAAGAAGCAATATCTATTCTGACTAGGCATGGGCCAGTATGAGATTCTGCCAGTATGTTAACCGTGGATTAAAAAAATTTCACGGTTTCAAGGTATTGTGATTACTGCTCTAAAATATATTCTTTTTAAAGGTCTGGGTAAAAACCTAAAACTTTCTTCCCCTTTGAAACAATATATTTTATTTAGAGAAACATTTTAAACATTTTCAGCAGTAAATGTCAGGATAAATAATTTAAATGAATCATTGACTACTTCTGTTTTTGTTTGTTTTAAAAACACAGCTTTCATTACAATTTAAAGCAGCATCTTTTCTACTAGAGATAATGTTGTCCTAAAAAAATTATAATAATAAAATGTATTAAATAAAAAATAATAATAATTACATATACCGTGGGAACAAGATAGCAAAAAATTGTGGCGGTTTTAAAACCTTGACTTTTCCAAACCAAGGTATACCTTGAAAACAGTTATAGTCTTGTGCACAAAACATAAACGTAATCATTCGCACATACAGTCTGGCATCAGTTCTGGCATTTTTCTAGTATACGTTTTAAAATGGCAAATTACTGAAACCATGCTATATGTGAACAGATTAGTATCACTGGTATGAGCACATACAAGAAATCTTCACAAGTCCACGGCTGGCAGCATCTGTAAGGCTTTACTTGTGTAAGGCTAGTTTGTTTGATGATCCAACAAACTATTGTGAAAATGGTACATAAAAGCTGCTTTGTTTATGGTTTGTATGTGTGCATCACTAGTTCTGGTTTCCCTTTGTGAAATGGCAAACTACTGTCAACTGCAGGTGTGAAAGGATGTGATCAACCAGTGTCATCCTCATGCATGTGTAGATTCTCATTTTATTCAGCTGTCATCCGCTTGATGCATTCAAGCACAGCTTTCTGACACAGCCAACTCAATCTCCAGCTGCTTTCAGATGGAGAAGAGTTTACTACAGAGCCATAGTTCACTGGCAAGCTTCCCAAATTGAAAATTCAAGGACAATTTAATTCTGCAATCGTGAAACCGAAAATAATAATTCTGCAATTTGACAGCTTTGCTATCAGTGAAGTTTGCCTCTGCATTGCTGCTGATCCAAAAGCATGTGAAAATACTACATTTAGTGACCTGTTTTTACTCTAAACACCTCATAACTTCAGTCAAGCGTTTGAAATAAATCATTCTGTGAGATGATTCAATAGTTGTGTTTATTAGCCATGTTGAATCAACAAAAGCAGTCAAATCCTCTGCTCTGATTGGTTTCCAATGTCTTTTCTTTGTGGCATATTTGAAGTTTTGCTAAGCGATTTCTAGGCTTCAGAGAAAATTTACTAGTGATTACAGTACAGAGCCATACTTCCCTGTCAAGATGTGCATTAGTATCAAAGCTTTTGCTAAATGTCAATCAATTTCAATTAATTACATTTTTATTTATATAATTTCTTTGACAAATCCACCTCTTATGCAATTAATTTATATAAAAGTGAGAAATCATTTATATTTATATCTTTTAAACCAATGTCTATTATAACTTATACTAAAATCACTATTCTAAATATGGTACATATAAAATGTGGCAGCATAGGACAAGACGTCCAAAAACAACTCGTACAATAAATATAAGTTAGAAAAAGCCAAAACAAATCTGCATTGCAACCTTAAATCTTGGTTACTGAGTATTGAATTACAAAACAATCTAGTACTAATAACCCCTACTAACCAGTCTTACTAATGTATCCCACTCTCCCAGTATCACAGCTCTGCAAGAAACATCTAAAAAAAAAACGATATAGCAAAACCTAGCATGACACACAACATGACCAATGTGGTAGTATATGGAGCTGCTGTGCAATAAAACAGCATTCATTTCCAGCAGCACTCAGTCTGTGTCAATCAAAAGCTGTCCAAATAAGCATTCCTCTAGGAGATGCAACCATGGCCGACTACACTGACAGCAGAGACGGCATATTTCTAGTTAGTGCGTTGATTTGCAACTGTCAGCCAGTCCTGTCATTCAGCTAGCACTTTAGAAGCATCAGGAAAAGGTGGTTAGCCTCAATGCTTTGTAATGACAGCTGTAAGTTAGTGATCGGCGACAGGAAGAGATGGTAGAAAGTCTGACCTGATCACAAACCAATGCTGTTAAAGGACTTCACAAGTTTTAACAGTTTTCTATCATCATATAAGATATTCCACATACAAAAAATAACTGTGAACAAGCCTTACATCAATACCGCTGGCCTGAAAACAAATATGGACTCATGACACTTAAGCAAACACATCAAAAAAAGAGTGTTGTAACGATACTGGAATTTCTTTCTTTGATACGATACCGCGAAAAGTATCACTATTGAATACTGCGAAAAATAGCTGAAGCCTTTGCAAAATCTGTCAATGTACAGCATTAAAAGTAACAGGTATAAATGTCTTTCTGCCAAAAAGTTTATCTAAGGAGATCTGTAAAAACACAACCAGAGCTTAAGTTTATGCAGGCCAAGTAGTGTAGTCTAATAGGCTGTTCAATTTCTAATAAATCTAAAACCAAAACACAATTAATTGCATTTTTCCTTTGGAAAAATATATATATACAGAAATAAAAAAAAAATCCACTTTTTTTTTTACATCTGTTGTCATGTATAGCTGCATTGCAAAAAAGCTTTTTAGTCATTTTGTCTCGTTTCCAGTCCAAATATCTAAAGAATCTTAACTCAAGACTAGACAAGAAAAATGGCATGGGAAAATTAATTGATGCTTAAAACTTCTGTTTGAGATTATATCTCATTAAGATTATTTGTCTTACCCCATTGGCAAATATTTTTGTTTGTTTTAAGCAAACAATCACTTAAATTTGAGGTGTTTTTTTAGAAAACAAGACATCATTTCTTATGCTACTTCATCTGTCTAGTATGCATCTTGATTTAAGATTTTTTTAGATATTTGGATTTAAAAAAAGGACAAAACAAAGTTATTTTCTTTTTATTATTATTATTATTATTATTGTTATTATTATTATAACAGCTCAGGCATGTTCAAGGACATCATGTTTGTGCACTTTCTAAAAAAATTCAGTTCAGTTTTTGAATAAAGGGTTGGAAATGAATGCTTTTTTTATCCGATTCATTAATTAATTGAAAAAAATAATCGACAGATAAATTGACTAAAATAATCGTTAGTTGCAGCTCTAATTCATTCTTTCATTTTCTTTTTCGGCTTAGTCCCTTTATTAATCTGGGGTCGCCACAGCGTAATGAACCGCCAACTTATCCAGCATATGTTTTATGCAGCGGATGCCCTTACAGCTGCAACCCATAATCGGGAAACATCCATACACACTCATTTACACACATACACTATGGACAATTTAGCTTACCCAATTTACCTATACCACATCTTTGGACTTATGGGGGAAACCGGAGCACCCGGAGAAAACCCATGCAAACACAGGGAGAACATGCAAACTCCACATAGAAACACCAACTGACCCAACCGAGGCTCGAACCAGTGACCTTGCTGTGAGGTGATCGTGCTACCCACTGCACCACCGAGCAGCCCTAGCCCTAATTGTAAACATTAAATAAAAGTAAACAAAATATATATTTTTTTCATATATTAAGTTATGATAGTAGTTATAATACTCCTAAAATCATTCCGCATAAATTCACAGATTTTTTTTTTTACAAAATTCCTTGCAGAAATAGCAAAAAATGTCAGCAGATTCTGTTTGGCCATGGTCATAACCTACAGCACATCACGCTACTGAACTTCAATAACTCTGAGGGAAATTATGTTAGTCTACATGTTAAAAAAAATAGATAACACGTATCAGCAACACTTATTTAATGCATTTTTGAGATTGAACCTCTCTGCGTGTTGGTCTTTGATAAATTAATTGTATTAGCTCATTTACTTAGCACTGCTCTGTAGCAATGCTTGCATATTGGCCTGTTTGTGACCTTTCGTGTTTATTGTTGTATTAAACAAAACTGGACGCAGGAGTTCCACACTTTGCCATCTTGCCGCTGGACACCATGTGTCAACTGCTGCTGCTGACAGAGTGCGCAAAGCCAGGACTGATACCAACCAAAAGCAAGAGATCATATCATTTGAAATATTCCAGTATCAATACTTAACAAAATTTCGAAAATTAACAACACTAGAAAAAACATTTCAGACTCAACAAACACACGTTATGTTGCCAATACATATATATATATAGCAACATGACAACAACAGTTTTGTTTAGCGGCTCCCATCCTTTGCATATTTCTCAGATACAGTTGGATTGAGGGGATGCAAATCTTCAGGCCGGTGTTTTTATGGATGAATGGACTCTGTAACTCACGCAACAAACTGAAGACCTCAAGACCACTTATGTTTTGATTTCCATCCTAGTAGTAAAAGCCCAGACATAAACTGCTTCAGAAAACAAATTTACCTAACACTTGAAAGTGTTTTCCGACAGGAGGACAAAAATTCAGCAGATTGATTCTGCAAGATTCCCAAACAAAAGCGTTTGCAGAGAGTGACATTCAGCGCTGACAAGACGACAAATAAAAAGACAGTAAGAATGATTTCAGCAATCTACAGATATGAGGGCTCCACAATACCTTGCAGGAGCACTGTGACCCTTTATTGAACATTTTAGTAGCACAAGTAGGGGCAGGGACACACCATAAAGCAACCTGGATGCAATTATTCACATTTTCCCAATTTTACCTACATTACTGACAATCGCTTTGATATTAAATGGACTTAACTGATGGAAACTAGAATGAAGGCAAGCAGAGCTCCAGACTAGAGCTGCACAATGTATTTCAGCATCAACACTGCAAAGTGCACATCCACATCACAACATAAGTGATGACAATTGGTGATCACAGCTGACCAGGCACCACAGCTCAAAATCTGATTTGAGGATTCATTGTAAAGTTTATTCACAAGAGTGAAAGTTTTTTTTTTTGCATGTGATGTGCTTAAACACTCCAAGAGAATTTAAAGCATTCAGACCAAAAAAAAACTAAGTATATAGTTTAACAAAACTATTTAATTTACATGTAATTTCACAATTTCTGTACAGTACATGAATAATGTTAGGGTGCACAAAAAAACAAAGCAAAGTAAACTTCATTTGTATCTCTGTACTGTTGTATTTATGTTTGTTTTTTATTAGATTTTATACAGATGCAATCTCTTGCAAAAATCAATCATTCCAAAATCATGGATGTTTTCCAAATATAGCTATTCAAGTCATGATGGTGATTTTATTTAAATAAATAAATAAAGTAAATCACAGAAAAACAAAACACTGCGATTGTTTTTTCTTGCACAATCATACACCACTAACATTTGACGGCAACTTGACTTGCAGGAGCTTGAGTTAGTATGCAGATCTAAATGAATCTTCATTAACAAAACAGAACCATAAAATCTGAAAGAGCACAAGCAGAGGTACAGAACACCTGCGTGATTGTAAATGATGGTTTATATGGTGTTTGCCATGTAAAACAGTAAACCTACAACAAATAAATTGATTTGTAATAGTTTCAATTACAGTGGTCCCTTGTTAATCGCGGAAGTTACGTTCTAAAAATAACCCGCCAGAGACGCAGATGCCTGTGATGGAACAGAGTGTTTCATCGACATTGAGGGATTTGTTGGGGAGTAAGGCTGCAACTAATAATTATTTTAATAATCAAGGATACAGAACAATGCACTGTTAAAAAAAGCATGTCAAATTGCACAAAAATCTGCAAAACTGCAAGGTTGCAAAAGGTGAACTGCGTTATAGCGAGGGACCACTGTACATAATATTTGACCTAGGGATGCTCAAAATAACCGTTTAACCTTTAACCGAAAGGGTGCGTTTGTAACCGATTAATGGTATCAGTTAAACGATAAAAAAATATATTATTTTATATATTTTTAAAGTGTGGCTGCGTAAGGGATCGATCACTGAAAGTTTATTTTGCGAGGCGCAAATTTTGAATGGTTTATTAACGGCCATGAGTGTTTTACACGCTGCGTAGGCTATGCGTCCTGCACGCCTCACGTTATGCCATTGCGCGCTGTGTGCTCCCAGTTGAAATAAGTCAACAGAGCAGAAAAAGCGTTTTGCATCAGTCGTCTGTTTCATTCGTCAATTATGTTATGCTGCTTTCTTATATGTGCTAAATATAGCTACAAGTCACAGCACCAGTATTTATTACTGTTAAGAGTAATAAATAAAGGCCCTGTTAAGAGGTCATATGTTGCGTGGCTCCGGGCAAATTTTGATTTGGAGGGAAAATGACCAAAATGTAACGTAATGATTGAAAATGACTGGAGGGAAAATAAATAATATATTTAAAATCTCTGTACATAACAGAAAAATAAACAATGATAATGCATTTTTATTATAGTGGCAGAAGTAAATTTTTGCACAGGCCTTGTCAAAAGTCAGCGGGCACTTTCACTAATAAAAAAATATAGCATTTAAATTATTTCATTTTTAACAATAAATTTAATTACACAGTGGTTTTATATCAAAAGTTGATGATATAAAACATACTACATGTTGATGGTAAAAAAAAATAAGCTTTTAAGCGATGGCTTTTATTTGCTTCAATATTCAAACATTAAATATTGAATGCATCAAGTTAAATAAAAACGATTATATTTAGCAAAATGCTGTTCTTTTTAACTTTGTATTTTTATCATTTTATTTCTGTTATTATTTTTTTCTCTTCATAATTAACTAACGAGCTATAGACAAATTCCCGCTTGACGTTTTAGAAAATATTTTGCGCAGCTGCCAAGTACATATTAAAGATAACGTAGAAAAAAAAGAAAAGAAACCAAACACAGAAACATGTTACATGTCCCCAAATGTCCAACTTATTTAACTCAATCGTATAATGGCCTATTGCTGTAATGTTAAAAATTGCTTGTTTTATTTTTCTAAAACATTTGTCAAGACGTATTGATTTTTTTTTTTAGTAAAAACAATACCGGCATTTAACAATCCATATTTATTTTATTTATTCATTCATTTGACTTGTTTATTGATGCATTTATAGGCTATAATTTAAATCTAACACACTCATCAGCACCTCAGACAGTGCCACTCTGTAAAGCTTTCATGCAAAGTCCAAAAAACTTGAGAAAGATTTGACTTTCTCCGGTGACGGTCGACACGCCGTCTTTCAGGTGGTATAGCTGGCATTAAATTACAAAACAAGCATGCTGCAGTCTGTTTTTTTTTTATTAAAAAAAGTGCAATTATTTCCTCGTTGTTCAAGGAGTCTGCAAGTTCATGTTCCATGGATATAGTGATCTTAAGCGTGTCTTGATTCCATGCGCAGCAGAAAAAAAGGTTTTTCAGCAGTGCATGTACTCATTCGTAAAGTTCTCAGAGCGAGTTTTGTGCTACCAAATACAGCACAGCATGCAATAAACTCACGTTTAGTCAGGCGAAATAAACGTCTCTGCCTAGGATGTCAATCAAATTAATGAACCTCAAGCCAAGAGTAAAACAATAGGCTATTTTATTATAAGATTTTAGATGACGGGTTCGTAATTATACACGGTTAACTATATTCAAGTCAATGAAATAATAACTTCGATAAACAAAATATGTTCATAAGAATGTGGTGGGCCAGTGACTCCCTTCTCTGCCAGAGACTGCTCTGTGGGTTTTAAAACCCCTTTCAAACTGTATCGATTAGACCTGTATCAGTTTTTTTATGTTAAATGTAGTGTAGTTTACTTGTGGATGTCTGATGACTAGTGCGCTTCCACTGAGCCAGCAACTCCAACATCAACACACAGAATCTGTCGGCACAATTCAGCACGGTTGTCTAACCGTGCCGAGAATTCCGTGCCGGGAATGGTTTGTAATCGTGCCGCGCCGTTCCAGGCTCAGTGGAGAAACAACCTTAACCATACCGAAGTGTTCTTAGAACAGTTTGGCACGATAGTAGAAAAGCGGCTATTGTCTTTCATCACATGCATCACGCGCACATGAATTTTTTTTCTATGCTGTTGGAAACATAAAGGTGCATATTGATGCTCTGTTATGTATGCTGCTGTTTGCATGTTAAAATAAATCAGTATTTTAAAATGCAATATTTAATGTGTCACACAAAATAGACACTTCAATTATTTTCAAGTAAATATTTTTTATATATTAATCTGTTAACGGTTAACATCCGGTTAATAAGCAGCTGTTGTCGGTTAGTAACATTAACCGAAATGAGCATCCCTAATTTGACCAAATTACCAACACCTTGGTTAGTGGATACCATTAAAAAAAAATGGATACCAAAAAAAAAAAAAAAAAAAAGTCGTTAGTGACACTAGTTTCTGTTCTTTAAACTGCAACATTGTTGCACAACAATTACTCTGCAGTCTGTGTGAGCCTTGAGAAAAACAGCTCTGATTTATAAAAAATAAATAAATAAATAAATAAATAAAAAAAATAATAAAAAAAAAATCACAAAAACGTTTGTGATTGTAACAGATATGAAGCATAATAAAAGAAACAAAAAAAAAAACATTACAAAACATCAACATTTTGAACCCACCTAAAAAGCAAACCTTTTTAGGTTTTTTAGGGGGCCTTTCACGCTGACTCTGAAGTGGTCTCTTATCACTAGGGCTTAGTGTGATTTATGTGGTCAACTCTAGCAGACAGGAAAAGGTTAATGGCGTTTTCCACACAACACACACATATATGTGTCATGTAAATGAAGCCTGTAGACTTCAGGACCATAAGTTTGAAGAAGGAAATTACTATGCTAATCTGCTACATTTTAAAAGTAAATGTCAAAAGAAAATACATTAGCCTCACATTTCTAAACAGCCCAGAGGAGTTTCATAAATGTGACATTTCCCCAATCACAGAGGAGAAAAGGAACACCTCACCATCAGCCGTACGCTATGGCAAATGATTAGTACAGAATTTCAAGCAACTGATTGTGCCAAGGTGGTCCTTAGACGGGAGTCAGAGATCATTTCCTCTGTATGAGCATGGAGAACCATAAAGAAGAACAGAAGGAGAAAAGAAAGAAAGAGACATTGTGAACATAAGCCATTGAATAAAGTGAATGAGATCAATTCTATTTTAAATATTTTTATGCTTAGTTCACAACAAATGCCAATATAGGTATTTGCGTGAGATCATCTCATAATAAGTCAATCATGTCTTCAGCACAACTTCAAAACCTTTAATTTAGTGGAAAATTAGTGAGGCAAAAAAAACACTCCGCGAGTAATCTGGAGCAAGTGACAATGCTTTGCAGGACTAATGCTGGGTTAACAACAAATGCAGTTCACAACATTTGAGTCGAAGCAGAACTCAGCATGGCCAAATAAGTATGCTTTGCTTTTTTTCTGCTAATAAACTGCCAGTACTTTGTTATTTTGCACACTTATTTCTCTATATATTATTTCTTATACAATATCTTGTCTCAAACTACTAAAATGCCAATAAAAGTCACTGTGTTAATTTGCAGTGTTAAATATTCAACAACAAAAGTCAGCAGAGCAGAGATAAAACTCCCATAATGCTATTCACAACTGTGAATAAACAGAAAACACACTATGTGAACCACAAAATGCGTTACCTGTTAATTAACGGTTATATTTACTGTGTATTATTTTAGTGGTTTTGAACCATGGAAAAAAAAATAAAAACATTCTGCAGCTTTAAATAAATTGTGTGAATGGCTGGTGTAACTCTACTGTAACTCTGCTCAGCTTCTCAGTGGAGGTGCCAGACATCAGTACAGAAAGATGTGCCGTGCTGGGGTCATCCAAGACCATGATTGAGAGCTGCTGTGTTAGTACCATTTACACTGTAAAAGCTTTAAAAAAAAACGTTTCAGATCATTGTCAAGTAAACTTAAAACCAGCCTGACAGAGCACTAGTCAGGTTTCCAGAAGTAAAAACTCCATTCAAAACTATACAAATCTAACAATTTATAAATATTTAAAATAGAGATGCAAAAAAATGTCTGGCCAAGCTCTGAAATAAGTGACTGAAAGTTTACAAATTACATTACAAATTGTGAAGTTCAATGACTACATGTATGGCTTTTTGGTTTCTTTTCCTGTGCATACCAGCCAATAGCTCCCCATCTGAAAGATTATTAGCATAGGGGGTAATGTAGACATTTAACTTTATGATTTGTAATGTTGTAATATGTTTTTGAATAACGATGGTTGGTTCCTTTACTTGAAAGCTTAGATTTGATTATCATAATTTGTTTAGTTTACAGAGTTTGAGGTTTACTCTATCATTATTATTCACACTTTACAGTTTAATTGTTTCGTATTTATGCTTTACCATTTCTCACACTTTGCAACATTTTATTAATTTAGCAAGTTTAAAAGTCTCTTTAGCCCTTATGTTTATTTTATTGTAAAGAGATCAGATATTTTGTTTACATATTTTTGTTTTTGATTATTATAACTATTTGCCTTAGTAATGTTAGTAAATTAAAATAAAGTGCTTAAATAACAAAAAAAAATCTAAATGATAGGAAAAACATCGTGATATTTTCTTGCAATATCACCCAGCCCTTCCATAGCCTTCACACAGAAAATTCATACCAAACATTTTTTTTATTATTGATATTGACATTGGTGTTTCGTCAATAAATACTGATATCAATTTTAAAATCGCCCAGCCCTAATTAAACAATTCATGGAATCACGTACTACTAGTACATGCAACTACATAGTTTTGCATATTATCTATACTGAACACATGCATTTTAAAGGCATGAACTTTCCATACTACCAATCACCACTACTGTCTGACACATCTAGGGAACAGTGAACACAACGCAAACTTAGGCCCTGTTTACACTAATACGTTTTAGTTTTAAAACACATAAGTTTTGCTATGGTTACGCCATCCGTCCACATTACGCCGGAGTTTGAGCCCCGAAAACGGAGCCATTTTCATTCTAAAACACTGCTGCTCCGTCTCAGTGTAGATGGGGGAAAACGGAGACATCTGAAAACGGTGGTGGGGCTGCAGACATTCGCCTCTCTGATTGGGGCTTTTGCCTCAATATTAAGTAGCCTTCACACAGTTCAGTCTTCATCCTCTCCTTGTACGTTCAGACTTCGCAAATTGATAAGAAAAACTAACTCCCGAGTGTGTACTTTATAAAGTCATTCACATTACCCTGGCTACGCTGTTTCACTTTCTTAACAATAAAATGAAAACATGATGTTAGGAACTGCCTATTTTCATTTTGATATTATTAGCAAATTAACAGACATCAGAAATGTTGAAATGTTTATTATACAATAAAGAAAAGCAAGCGATCAGTCAATGTTCAGAATCGGTGTCTGCGGTTAAATTAATTAGGATATTAACCTAACTTATCTTTGCGCTCAGCCAAAACACGTTACCTGAGAACAAGTAATAGATTTAAAAGACTAAAGTCAGGTAGTATGTAGTTAGATATAGAAAACAAGATGAATTAAATATCACATTTAACAAATATAGTGAGATTAGATCCAGCGAGAGATCCTTGATGAACAGTCCGACGAGGACAGCTCTCATATGGGTATGCGCTTAAAGCACGCTGCAGTGCATGCCAGAGAGTGTGTGTGTGATCAGGTGGTGCGTTTTCACCGTTTTAGTGTAGACAGAGAGCTGTTCAGAAACGCTGGGTGAAACGCTAGTGTGGACGCGGATCGTTTTCATTCTAAAACGCTGTTTTAAAACGAAAACGTACTAGTGTGAACGGGGCCTTACACACATACTAAGAAGCAAACAGCAAAAAAAAAAAAAAAGAGATGAAAAGACAGAAAGAGCCAGAATGGATCATGTTGTTTGCAAAACAGTTTGAGGGCTACATAAAGTGATTTTGCGTGGGAAAAGCGAGTGTACGAGAGGCCAATTTGTGCAGAGTTTGTTCAAACTAAACACTCATGAAAGATGGACGGACGGCTGGATGGGCATGAAGCATGAGCAGGTCAGAGCATTTCTCCCAGCGTCCACTAACATGTGCATGCTTACACACACGCACTCACACACACACACACAAGCGCACAGCTGTCACCGCCAGGCAGCAAAGGATCATTCACAAAAACACCCTCCTCCCGGCTCTGTTTCCCTAAGTATCTGTGACACACACACACATACATACACACGCACACACACACAGATAGAGTGAGGCAGCATGTGGAGATTCATTACTCAGCAGTGCAGACAGTGTGCTGTGGCAGCAACAGTTCACTCATTACCCCGCAGGCTACTGAGACAGTGCCCTTCACTCCGAGGATGCTGGGATAGGATTCTCCTGCTTAAACTCAAGCACACACTGCTCTCAGGGCAATCGGACAGGTCAATGCCAAGGTCCGAGTTGGAAACTCTGTGGATTTTTCATAGCAAAACAACAAAATCCTTTAGTGTATTATGAAAATTGAATGCAATAGAAAAACTGAATGTTGAAACGGCTGTACAACATATTCAAAGAAGATAAGCACTGTGATGTGGTTCAGCAAATCAGATTTAATTAAATAAATATATGCAGTATCAGAGAGGGCCATTTACATACATGACATTATGAGTTCCATGTGACTAAATGAAAAAGAGCTGACACAGTATTTGGTTTGTTTACCTGGATGTTGGAAAATATATATAAATAATTCAAGAAAAACTATTTAAGAGTATTATAAAGAATATATTTAAAGCATAAAAGAGTGTACTATTACACTCTTAACAGTATATAAGTCTAAGTTTTTCTTTTATAAATGCATATTTTCAACGCTAAACAAACTGGTTGAAGCTTTTTAAAGGGTTTGTTAAGCATCATATCCTTCTAAATCTCTGAGACCTTTTATTCATCTTCTGCACACAAAGATTTTTAAATGAAATCCGAGCACTCTCTTATCCTCCATAGACGGCAACATTTGTTCAAAGTACAGAAAAATATCCCAAAACATCCTAAAAACAGACCAATTGTCTTCAGCTGTTCAATCGGAATATTATTAAATTCATGAGAAAACATTTGTGGACACAAAAATCTAAAATAACTACTTTAGTATCTTGAATATGCCTGTGTGGTATCAAACAGAGGAAGTTGTGCGTCTGCATTCAGAGTATACATCTGCGCACAAAGCTTTAGTGAACATGCACAATTAGGGCTGTAAAAATGTATTGTTTCTTCCATGCACCGCGATGCAGACACAATTCGGTATTGGTTCAGTAATAGATCATCATAAATTGGTTATTAGACGTCATTTACCACATATGCTATATGTCCCTGTAGAATACTATTGCTAAAGGCTGATTTATACTTCTGTGTCGAGTGATTGCTGTGATACGCGATGCCTGCCTGCCTTTATACTTCTGTGCGCTGTGCTCCTCTGCAATAATGCTTCAGAAATGCTAGCTGTAGTAGGTTTTATGTTCTTCTGTGTCGAGTTTCTTCGTGGGTAATTTTTTTTTCTGAATTCTTCCTTACTGTACAAGTAGGCATGGGAAGATAACCGTTTTCAAGGTATACCGCGGTTTGGAAAAGTCAAGGTTTTCATACAGCCAAAATTTTCTTTAATACCATTCCTAAGGTATGTGTAAGATTTTTTTATTTACATTTTAACAACAGCATCTCTACCAGAAAGATATCTAAAGATGTCATTTTAAATTGTAAAACAATCTGTGTTTTTGAAACTAATGAAGACAGCAGTCGTCAATGATTTATTTTCATTATTTGGCACATTTACTGCTCCAAAATATTATAAATGTTTCTCAAAATAAAATATATTGTGTTCAAAGGGGAAGTTTTAGTTTTTTACACAGACATTTAAAAAGAATATATTTTAGAACAGTAATCACAATACTGTGATACCGTGATATTTTTATCCAAGGTGATCATACCGTCAGAATCTTATACCAGACCATGTCTATGTACAAGTAGCTAAAACTTGCTCATTCAGAGGCAGAAACCAGTGGACGTGCAACAACTTTAATCATGGTAATTAAGGTAAACGAAACATAAGTAAAAATTTTTGAAAGGTGCGCGTCAGTTTCTCCGTCAGCCATGGAGCAGGCCATACGATCACGCAATGGCTGCACTGAAGCATACACGTGTGCTTGACGCAGAAGTATAAATCAGCCTTAAGGAGGCGAACGAGAGTAATTAAAACAGTCCAACTACATAAAAAGCAGACAAACATGCACAATTCATTGCGTCTGTGATTGAGGGAACACTGAAGTTACAGCAGAACTCAGGAGCCCCTATTTCATTCCTATGCAGGAAATGAAAGCTGTAAAACTCCAACTGTCTCTCTTCCTGTGGACATTTAGCCTGTTTGTGTATTTATAAGTTAACTTTTCTTCTCTCTCAGCGATACTTCTGTATCTAAACAAGCTTGTCTATATGCTAGTTTCACGCGGCCGCCATTTTAAAACACGAAAGCGAGGCTGCGGTGGGAAGAAACCGGGAAGTATGGGATCAGCACTGTAAACATTGCAACAACATGCTGTGTACTACTAACCTCCAGCTGTTGCCACGATTTCAAAATGCAGAAATGGTGTAAACATCACTTTAATATCATTCAGTTAAGTTCAATTTAAACAATTAAAAGCATATTAGGCATCAAACAGAATCACAATCTCTTTAAGAGTAATACGCTTAAGTGTCCTCCTAGACTTCAGTTCATGGCACCAGGTAAACACCGTGGGGGCTTCCCTGGTTCAGCCTATGTAACCCGGTGAGCAATAAAACAATACAGCCATCTGTAGCACACCCTCGTGTTGTCTGTAATACTGTTGTCCCTGTACTGAAGTTTTAAAAAGGTCCATTTCCTGCTAACATTTTAAGGAGCCGCTGAGCGTTTTTTTGAACAGCTGATTTGCCATAGTATTCACCAGTGCTTAACAGAAATGACTGTGATTGGCCGTGACGATCATCAGTTCACCGCTCTTTAAAGATCGCAAACACCGATACATGAACACTGGAGCATTTTAAATCTGAAAAGATCAGTTGATCTTTCTGTGTTACACTCGGTAAACATCAGTGAAGTGTGGTGAACTGATGACCTTCACAGCCAATCACAGTCATTTCTGTTGAGCACGTGAACACAATGGCAGATTAGCGCTGTTAAAGAACGCCATCAACAGTGCCTTAAATGTTAACAGGAAATAGATTTTTTTTTTTTTCAATTTCAGTACTGAATTTTTTTTATCTTGACAAGTCTAATATAGTGAATCAGTTCATTAACTTGAGTTTGATAAATGACATCTAAACTGTGTGTTTGAGAAAGAAAACCTTAGCTAACTAGTGCCATTTCCCTCATCGGACCTCATTTTCAGCTAAGTTTTCCCTTTTTATTTTCACTATTCATTCAGAACGGACCTTTGGGTCACTCGGAAGGTGGTGAAAGTATAAATTTGTCACTTTCTCTTCGCTGATAAGATATACAGCCAGGTACACAACATTCTCAGGCAATACTTCCAGGTTTCTTCCCACCGCAGCCTCGATTTTGCTGTTAAAAATGTCGGCCATGTGAAATCAGTCTATCGAGTTTCCACAACCACATCTATCATGGATACATTGTGACAAATGTGGCTGTTCTTCACTTTTCATGTCCCTCATCAGTGAAAAAGCGCTAATAGCCGACCGCAGCCCTTTCTGTCCAATGCATAAAAACAATGACCAAAGAGGTTTAGGAACTCGCTGGATTATTATTTACATTTGCTTATTAGCTTTAATCGCTCATGTTGTCTTCTCTGCCTGAACTTGAGTTTTGTTTGATTGATTCAAAAAGAGCAGGTAAAGGTACAGTTTATTTCATATATCTGATTGCTTGTATTAAAAGACGAAATTGCACTCATGTGCTGTGAAGTCAAATAAAAAATGGTGTATGAAAAGCATTGACAATGCACAGTGATGCACTGAGATAATCTAATTGAACCAAATCGATGACATGATAATCTGAACCGAACCAAACCGTAAGACCAGTGTATGTTCACTATTTAAGTCAATAGTGGAAAATTACTGTATTTATATAGCAATAAATAAATCGCAGACCAGCACATCTTCATAGTTATTATTTTAGTGAAACTGTTTGTTTCAACTAACTACTTCTAATCTAAAAACCTCAATCACTCAATGTTAGATCTCTGCAAAAAAAATTATATACACCAATGTGAATGTGATATACCACTTATTAATTTATACCACTTAAAAACAGTTGATTATAATTTGCAGCCTTCCATAGTATGTTTCCCACTGCAGAAGTCGTTTGTATGATCAGAAGATGAAAAAAACTCATACAGGTGTGAAAGTGGAGGGTGAGTAATTTATGATCATTTTCATTTTGGGGTAAACTTTGCATTTACCAAAAAAATAAAATCCAAAAACAAAAAAAATCTAAAAAAAAAAAAAAAAAGTCATTAACCAAAATCAAAATTTTATTTTAACACCGAACACTTTTCTTAAATGAGATCAAGCTTAGAGGGTCATATAGGGCTTAGGGAGGTTAATATAGCATATTTGTATGCTTTTTTGCATTGGTGTACCATTTGCCAAACAGACATTTATGCCTTAGTTTATGACTTAAAAAATAATCAGCTAAAGAAAATTGCTCCTGGCTTCTTCTCAAGGTTTTACTCATTTTATCTTCAGGATATATTTATCTCTTGGCTAGTTAATCTGACTTGAAACAACCTCACATGCAGAGAAAAAAAACATGCCAAAATATGCATACCCACTAGTTTGCTCCTTGAATGTACACACGGTTTAAGCATTTGCACACGGAACAGACTCGCTTTAATATTACCATATAGACATGGACATGGTTGGTTGCTTTAGAAAATTACACACCATCATCAAGTTCAAGCCATCCATTGAATCATTCATGCAAATCTGTGGTAAAAAAAAAACCTTTAACACCACAGTTTCTCTTGCATATAACTGGACTCAATGAAGACTTCAAAAAAATCCATGCAGAAACACAGTAATGCTGACACAAATTATCTGTATAGACATAACCAGATTTGTAAAGGTTCTGCACCAAACGAACTTAGCAAAACCATTCCAATTTCAAAACATCACTTAACTAAATATTAAATTAACAAAGCTTCCAGCTACCCAGACAAACGCAGCTATTTCACCACTTCATACAGTGTTCAATTACAATTAAGTTCTATTCAAGTTCAGTTAAGTTCTATGTTTCTGTCATCAGCATTAGGGCTGTATAATATTGGAAAATTTTAACATTGCAATATTTTTTATTATTTAGTTACAAACGGTGCATTACATTACATGAAAAATACTATAGTAAATACAATAGTGTTTGGAAGAATACTATAATTACTTGAATTTAACTGTCACAGTAATTATATTTTTGCTGTGGTAATGCTTTGATATGAAAATCCTATTTAAATAATAATAAAAAATAAATAAATAAATAATAATAATAATGTGAAGTGTTACTTAAAAATCATCCAGTAGACTTAGAATAAAGTGCACAAAATGTAAGGAGCTTTTGTGTCCATTTGCATTCATTCTTATTGCATTAAAAAGGCCGACCAGGACATTCGTCACTTTCACAGAAGAAAATGAAGTTACATTTTACAACAACTGTAGTAATTAACAAATTTTTCAATAGGCTTCCGTGTTCTATGCTATAATCACAATGCACCACAGTTTACACTAACATTACAGTATTTATTACAGTTTATAAGTTTACCATGCTTCAGTATTCTGTAGCATTCATTAACAAAGAGTTGTACACATTATACACTTTACTATGTGGTTCACAAAATAACAGATGAAAGCATACAAAAGTGTGGACGCATAGTCTACATTATTATTTTTATTTATTTATTTTTGTAAGAGGGAAAAAGTGCTCCACAAAAAATGACTGTCTGGTTTTGTCGCAAGAGTTGCTTTTCTTTATTGTTCTGTCGATGAACTTAACATCAACAAACATTCACCACTGCTGCTGCGCATCTCGAGGTTCATGTTACGGATGTTTATTCTTCCAAAATGCCATTCAAGAATTAAATATTGCGAAATAAGACAGAGATTTTATTGCAGCGATTACATGGTAGGGTGCGTTATTTATATTCCCCTGGATTTTGTGGTGGTGTTTGTATATGATTTTTATATAACACATTAACATTTATACACATAATAAAATACACATTTATACACATCAAAAAAGTTTGTACACGTGGATGTATTGAAAAATGTTTATTACATACCGCCTTCCGTTTTTCAGCCCGTTTCTTGAACTTTTGGAGTTCTATAGAAGCTGTTTGGCATTTCTTATTTTGGCTGATTTAAACAATTATTTTAATGTTCTGACAGCAATTCCTATGTAGAAGAATCACTTCCTGCCCTAGATCTAAATTCCACGTGTCATCAATGACGTCATGTGAAAACAACCTATATCGGTGCTGAAAAGATGTATTGTGCAGCCCTAATCATAATTATAATTTTCTAATCAAACCCAAAATTTCAACAATCTAATCACAAGTGCACAACACAAAATACAGGTGTAAACAGTCTAAAGCAGAGGTGTCCAAACTCGGTCCTGGAGGGCCGGTGTCCTGGAGAGTTTAGCTCCAGCCTTAATCAAACACACGTGAACCAGCTAATCAAGCTCTCACTAGATATACTAGAAACTTCCTGGCAGGTGTGTTGAAGCAAGTTGGAGCTAAACTCTACAGGACACCGGCCCTCCAGGACTGAGTTTGGACACCCCTGGTCTAAAACATGAGTTTAAAACGCATTAGATTGCATTGCTTTGTTGTTGAATACATTCAAACAGCCACAAAAGACCTCCTACTGTCCACCTACTGAACAAACATGATTATTATGGGAAATGTTGTGAGAAAACTTCCCAAAACTAGGTATTCATACTGTGTTGCGTTTTACCAAAACAGATATTATAGTTGCATCCACATCATTTTCATTGGCTTGCATTCATGCATACAAAGGCGTGCAGCGTTTGTTCACTCAATTGTACATCACACCAAATTATGTTAAAAAAATTTAAAAAAAAATAGATAGAAGGGTCTTGCCAAAATCCAAACACTACCTTGTAAAAATGAAGATGCTGCATTACATTTTTAAGTTGAATCAAACAAGTTATTTCAACTTAAACTGTTGAGGTTCAATTGACTGCACATCTCAAGCTAAATCTTATAAATTTATTATAAACCCTCTTTATGTAATAAACGAATGTAGAGAGTTGAAAATTAAAATGCATGTATAGCAGTAAATTAGTAACGTGTGGCCGTGTGCTGAGAAGTATATTACTGATGCTGAATATGCTTATCGTTATTAACCAAACAACAAAATACAAGAACAAAATCACTCACTGCTCATGACTGAAGGACGTTTGTAGCTTTAATAAGAAACCAACTAAGATTAATTCATAAAGTAAACTCTATGCTTTAAGCAATGGGTTTTATTTGTACATTTTTATTAATAGTGTAAATGTTTGGTATTTTAAATCTGTGCATTGAAAATTGTGAAATTTCATGAATGAAGAGGTGTAATAGTTTTATATTCAGAAGAAAAACACCACATACACACCCATTCATATTAAAGTATGTCGAAAAGTTGTTTTAAATAAAAGATTATAATACTTACCAAAACAGTTGTGATTGTGATTTATTCCATAATAGAGTAGCCATCACGTTAACATTTACATAAGTTAAAGTAATAAGCTTGTTGTCTTGACATGACATATTGAAAAATATTTTAATAAAGGTTTAATACCTGGTGGAAATAATAATGTGATAACGTGTCTCAGTGACGACAGAAAATTAATCCCAATACAAGGTGGAAACAGATTTACAGCTACACTACATTTTATAATAGACTAAAAAACAGAATGACAGTGCTACCTGCGCTAGTGAATAAACCAAATTAATTGACCAATTGAAATCCAATTTATTTTTTATTAGAAAATCACTCTTGACAATAAACAACTGTTTATTTCATGAAAACTCTTTGATTTTTACAATCAATGTTAAGTGTATTAAAAACAGTAGTACACTTTAGCTGGATTGTCCGAATGTTATTTAAATGCTTTTAATTTTTATGCAATTGCATATTCAAATGTTATCATTTTACTAAAAAAAACATCTGAGAGTTCAAGAAAAGTGTGAGAAAGTTATAACACAACTGTTGATGGTCACAGGACGACAAATAGGAGAGTGATAGTAAAACAGCAGTGACACTTGGCAACCACCTACACTGCTTGTAAACACAGAGTCTGAACAAGCATGCTACTTTTATTATTATCTGAACTAGGATCAGTTGGGAAACTGCAAACAGTAGAAATGCTTTTAATGCTTTTAAATTACAACTTGAAATTCAAATGCATCAAAAAATATGAAAAGCACTAAGATATACAAGTCACAGATAAAGGGTTCTTTTTTGTTGCATGCAACAATTAGAAAAATGATTTTATACATACAAAAAGTTTATTAAATGCAAATAGTTATTTTCTTTGAGAAAATATCTAAATGAATAAAAAGGTTAGTTGTCATTCACTGCAACGTTCACAAAATGACTACATTTTAAATTATTAAACACTTCTTTTAAAACCTGGTGGCTTGAAGAATAGTGGCAAAAAGTAACGATTAAAATTTTAAACTTACAATTGATTATTGAGTCACAAAATGACACTTTTTTTGAAATATGCATGGAAATATTGTATTTGCATTTAAATTACTTTTACAGTAAATCGTTTTATAGTATGTGTGTGTGTTTGTGTGTAAGTGTGACTTCTATAAAACAATCAACTTTTTATAATAAAATTAAATAACACAATCCAATGCATGAAGGAATTAATTTAGGGCTGTATGACACTTTTATTGTTATTAATATGGAAACAAAATATTTGTCTAACTAAAAAGACCATTCAGGTGTCAATTGTTTCACTACAAACTCCACTATCTGCGTAGTTAATACAGCATCAAATGTGGCTTAACTAATAGGCATTTTTAAAAATCAGAAAATATGTTCCTATATCAGATTCAATAATTATAACTAAATGTGCATTAAAAACAACAAATTGTATGCCTTAAGAATTATAAATATACACTCAATTAACTTGTCTACATAGTTTTAATGTATCAAATAAAACTTTGACCCTCCTTGCTTACCATATTGATCAAATAAAAAACGAAATTACTCTGTGGCAAATAGTCTCAAAATTAACCATATTTGAATATTAATCATGCTGCTGCATGAATTCTAGCAGCTAAAATGCTTTAAAAGGCTTTCAAATGAGTCCATGCACACAGTGAGTGTAAGTGGAGCAGTTCGGCGGCGGGGCTCTTTGCTGCATTAGATGCAATTATAAATGGCCAAGCGCAGGAGATGAAGCAGCCAATCAGATTTGAGCTCGCGTGTCAACCTAAGACCAACTGTCTCCTGCCTTTGACAGAAGGATTTTACCTCCATAATTCAAATCCCAAAGCAAAGCAGCCCGCTGCACTTACTCACATCACTCAGCCTGTTTACACACACGGACGAGCAGAGAAGCGCCTCAAAACACCCCCAAACCAGTCGCGTTTCTTATCAAATCGATCTGAACTGATAATACAGCGGTAATGTTGACTTCTGCACCTCAGATGGTTCTATATTTTGACCAAAGATATGTTTTTAGCATCGGAAAAGAGCTCTGGTAGTTCTGTGCGAGGGTGGTCATAAACTAGCCTTGAATAAACAACTAGCGATAGCATCGAAAAAATCTTTATAGAATAAACCATCCAACAACATTCGTTCAAAAACGTCCACACTCTTTTCCTGCAAAGCAGTTGTGAACAACAGTAAAGCTGGGCTTTTACGAAACAGCTATTTCTGCTGCATGCACGCAGCTAGCCCTGCCTCGAAAATTAGCATTACTTCTCAATTTCCACATGCAAACGCATGCCCCATCACCCCTGTCCGAGCTCTGGACATGCGGTTCGCACAACTAGCCTAAAGCCAGACAACTAGGGACAGAAACACAGCTCGCTCGGGCCAATAAAAACTGCTTATATAGCCGGAGTTCGTTGGAAAAACACAGGCAGCCATTTTAGAGCAGACAGAAACAATGGCAGACTCTCTCACACACACACCACTAGCCGAGCAGAGTTAAGCAAAGTTTACCTGGGTCCTGTTGGCTTGTCCAGTGTTTCCCGGGCTCATGGGAGGAGGGTGATGGCTTCTTTGTTGCCAGGCCGGGTGGCCCCCACCATACTGACTACTGCTGCCCATGTCCCCTGGTCCCTTGGCAGCTCCTTCCTGGCCGCCGTACTCGCTGGCCGGGTAGTTTTGGTAGCTCCTCGTGGAGCTGGGAGAGGTCAGGAGCTGGTTGAGTGTCGGCGTGGACGTGGGTTGAGGGTTTCCCATGTTATACCTCTGGTTGTTATAGGAAGCAGCAGTAGCCAGCGGCGTAGTTCCTCCTGGCGGCGGCTGCTTGCCTGGCTGCCCCCCGGCCGCCGGCGGCTGGCTGTTTCGCGGGGAATTCATGCCGTAGCCTTGGCCCTGATGGTACGGAGTCCGGTTTGGAAAGGGGCTGTAGCTGTTGAAGTGGTTCGGGTAGCCGTGCTCGTGTGAATTGGGCGGGTATGGGTCCATCACCGCCGGCCCTGCCATGCCAGGGCTTTGTTGTCCGCCATGTTGATGAAAAGGGGCCCGGTTGTAGTGCTGGTTGTAGCTGTATGGAGGTGGAGGGAAGGAGCCCGGGTGATGGGGAGCCATGCCGGGGTGGTTGTTCCCTTCGGGTCCACCGGAATCATTCTGGCTATTGTTATTGTTCACCCTGGACGGGTTCCCGTTGCCGTTCTTCATGTCAGGGTCGCCTCCTGCTCCTCCTCCCCCAGCAGCATTTCCCACATCGGCCCCGTCTTGCAGCTCCTTCTGGCCCGGGGATCCGCCGTCGGCGCGGGGCTCCTTGCTTTCCTGCTGCTTATCTCCTATCACCGACTCGTCCTGCGGCTCCCGCTCCGGCTTTTTGAGTTCGGCGGGCGGACTAGTGTTGAGAGTGGCGACCTGAGCGGCCATGATCTCTCTCTCGCTCTCCCTCTCTTTCACCGCGAGTCACTTTGAATATAAATACAACGCTCTTATAAAGACGTGCCCGTGTCCCGTATCATTCCTTCGACTTTCAGACCGAATTCGGTCTTCTCTCACGAATGCGACTCGAGTATAAAAAGTTTCCTGGAGAATATAAATAAAGGTCCCGGGAATGAATTTAACCGACACAAATGTGTGTGTGAGTGTGTATGTGGAGGGGGGGGCCTCTTACAGAACGAGAGCGCGAGAGAGAAACCGATCAAACCAGCACGAGGCTCCGCGAGACACAGCCATTTTACCGAAGCGCGCGGTCACATGAAAACCGCGTCATGGAGCAGAGCCACGGCGCGGATCCGGAGCGGGTGGTAGAAGTATGTCATCTCAAAGTACTTTGACATAGTTCGGGTTCCACTTCGTGGATTGAGCACAGAATACCTCTGTGAACGTTGAGCAAAATACATACATAAATAAAAGCTGTCATATAATGCATTAAATAAATATAGCATTTATTTTTCTATCGTACTATAAAGATATTTCATTGTAAAAAATATGTAAAAAATATTATTTGCCATTTAAAAACTGAAGGGGGATTGATTGATTTATTTATTTAGAATATGTGCCTATATGCAAAACTACCACATTGCAATGATGCTGTGAATCGTTTCCAGGACTTAATGCCTTTGCCAGTGTGGTTGCTATGCAGTTGCTATGACGTTCATGGTACTTTGATGAGGTGTTGCTAGGTGTTTGAGTAGTGGCATACCTCCATATTTATTATATTGTGTTTTATAGACATACACCAAGTCACTCTTAGAGTCCATAACAATTGACATTTGTTTATTTTCTGTCAGGTAATTTTTTTTATTTATTTATTTTTTCAATTCATGTAGCACCTCTTTTCACACACCACAATGGACATTTTGGCATGTTCGTAGTACAAAATGGCTTTATATTATATAACATTATACGTTATTTAAAAGTCATTTTAGTTTAAGTTTTAGTTTCATTTCTTGCGTTCTAATGAATATATTATATTATTTTATATTATATTATATTTATTATATTATATTATATTACATTATGTTATATTATATTATATCGTGGTTTATTCTGTTGTTTCCTTCCCCTATGAAGGGAATAGCCAAAGGAAAAAGAATGAGTGAGTGAGAGTATATATAATTAATCTCAATATTTAAAATAAACTTTTTCATTAATCATTTAAAATGTATTAGTCATTTTGTTTTATATATATATATATATATATATATATATATATATATATATATATATATATATATATATATATAATATTTACTATCAACATGTCTATCCTCTATTTAAGTTTGTTTTAAATATAATTTAGTTTTAAATATAATTTTTATATTCTAATTACGTTTTAGCTTCATTCCAGTTAATAATGTTACACAACACTAACAACATCACACAAAAAATAAAATACATCAGCACCACATTGTTTTCAAGGCATATCTAAGATGGGTGTCATAGAATACTAAAATTAAATTGGCCAAATTATTTTAGCATAAAGCATTTCACACTTTAATGCTTAAGATCAGGGGTTTGTTCATAATCATGCTTTGGTTACCAATCACTTAATTCAGGAATTAATAGAATAATCCATCAAATAAAACACACAAAAACTATAATTGTTCTATCATATTACAGAAATATCTCAAGCATGTACAACAAAGCATGCCATATACACAAAATATAAACAAGTGTTTAGCACAGAGTGTGTTCTTGCATATTTTTCAGACGGCAAATGAGAGGGTTTATTGCAGCAGCATTATGTTTGATCTGTGCAGAGGACAGCATGAAATTACAGCCTGTGTGCTAATGTGTATGTGCGCATGTGTTCAGAGAGCAAGTGATCGAGAAAGAGAGAGAGAGAGGGATGGAGAGGGAAAGAGGATGGGGGATGGACCGAGAGCAGGAAGTGAAAATGAAAAAAAGTGAAATGCAGAGCAAGCTAGAGAGAAAGAGAAGAAGAAGAAGAGAAAAAAAACTGCGTAGGCCGCAGCAATCAAATCTGGCACACCAAAATCCAACCCCGAATTCAACAGCCAAACATGTATTTGGTTTGGTAAAGATACTGGAAGAGCTTAGAGACAGCAGAAAGTAAATAACCAAATGGAAACAGCCATGCTCTTTCCCCCACTCAAACACTGCTGCTCTCCTCCCCACCCCCTCTCTCTCTCTCTCCCTCCCTCTCTCTCTCTCTCTCTCTCTCTCTCTCTCTCTCTCTCTCTCTCTCTTTCTTTCTCTCTCCCTCCCTCCCTCCCTGTGCTTGCTAAAGCAGCAGAACTTTGCTATCTGACTGTGGGGGAAGGGCAGTGAACACACACACACACACACACACACACACACACACACACACACACACACACACACACACACACACACATAGAGCGCAGGCACAGCTCCTTCTCTCTACAATGCAGAACCTGCGCCTGCGGAAGGTGCCAGGTTGCCTGACCCTGTGTCAGTGCTCACAAACAAGTTTTTACTGTTAGAAAGAAAAAAAGATTTAAAAGACTTTTGCAGATGTATTTATGCGTGAGTGTGTGAATGTGCGCGCGTGTGTGTGTGTGTGTGTGTGTGTGTGTGTGTGTCGAGGAAGAGGAGGAGGGGGGGTCAGCCGCTGACTATATCAGCAGAACTGCGAGTGTTGTGCGGGTAGAATGTAGACAGGCAGGCAGCAGAGGGGGTTGGGAACTCTCGCCAGCGTTTTTTGCATTTAAAATCAATTTAATGTCTGTTTCAGAGCATTTTTGTTTTTCAGTTACTTTAGCAAAATTTATGTTACTGTTGGGGGTTAAAGTTAATGTGAAAACAAAAAAGTCTTTCTTGCTTTCAAAATAAAGATTACCTCACTTATTCTCCTTCGTGTGGTAATCCTTTGAACACAAAAGGAAGATGTTTTGTAAAATGCTGGTTGCTGGCACTCTGTAGGAATACAATTTTTCTCAGAAAAACAATTATTATGGAAGTCAATGGGTGCCAGCTACCAGCATTTTACAAAGTATCTTCTTTTTGTGTTCAGCTGATCAAAAAACTAATCAAATAGGTTTAAACAAGTGAAGAATTTTCATTATTAATGTGAATCCCTTTATTTCACGTCTCTGGTGTTACAGCAAAAAATGTATCTGTGCATGCTATTTACCCGAAAAATTTATTTTTACATTTATTTTTTACAATTTAAGTTGAAGGGGCCTATCATACACTAGGTGCAATAAGGCACAAAATGTGTTTGGCGCGATTTGTTGCTCTTTTCAGACCAGCGCAACCCTAATTTTCATGTTTTGCACCACAGTGTTTAAATAGCAAATTTGGAATCCATTTGCACCACTTTGTGGACTCATGGGTGTTCCAGTCTAAAAATGAGGTGTGTTAATGCATATTGTTGGAGCGTTGCTATTTTGAGGAACTGAAATAGATTGTGTCACTGACCAAATGAAAGCAAGTCTAAAGTCCAGCGCAGAGCAAGTTAGTTGTGCAACTATGCAGTTCCAAAACACTTACACATTGTTTAATACACACTTTGCGCTTAACAAACTAAATTAAATATAATGGATGTCTTCAGTGGAGTGTGTACATCACTGTTTCCTTATCCTGAATGGAGGAGGCTCTTATTCCCCTGCTGCAGATGGTCTGTTTAACTGTTTTATCGCTAGTGAAACATTCAGCTTTTCTACTTACAAAGTCTGCAATGTAAATAGCAAATGGGCAATGGCACAATGCAACTGACTTTTAAAGGGAATGGGAGATGAGACTCTAATGAACACAGCCTTAATGCTTTTGTGCCATGCACTTTAGACTTTGCGCCTAGATCATTAAAATAGAGTCCTAAATGTATAATTTTACCTTTCCAGTGAAGGCACACAGATAAAATAAAATAAACATTCTTTAGTGGCATCATTGGTTAAATACAGAAATCTTTATGATAATGATTTTATCATAATCCACAGAACCTTTTCCTCCCAAACAGTTCTTTACAAAGAAAAAGGTTTGTTTGGATTATGCCATTGTTCTTAACACTTTCACAAGGAATCTTTCACTAAAATGTTCTTTGGGGAACCCAAAAAATCTTCTATGGCATCACTATAATAATCCTCTTTGGTTCTTCCTTGCATTTTTAATGTGTAATGGGAACCATAACTTCTAATCATTTGTTTAGCATATTTAAATTGGTCTGCTTTTTATTAGGTACATTGTTTATGAATATGTAAATATTTTCTGTACACTTTCCACTCAACAAAATAAACATAAAAAAAAAATAATAATATTACAGCATATTACAGTAAACAGTGGTAAAGTTTGATGGTGTTTAACAGCCAAAGTGCTCATTTACATATTATTCGCTTTGGCAAGTTGTTTCAAACTGCTCAAATAAACTCCAAAACACTTCATTTTGACCTGATCTTGTTTGAAACGGCATCATAGCGGTTTGTTCTTTACTGTCACTTGAAGCATATTAGGGTCAACAGCTTAATTACAGATGTATTACAGAAAAGAATTACAGTTATAATTACGTTCAGGTATTTCTAATTTTAGTTACAATGTATGAAGCCTACACATTTATTCTGGGTGTATTCTGTAATGCACACTTTTCGCATAATTCAAACAAGTCTCAGCCTATGCCCTTTATTTACATTTTTACTTTGTGCTATTTTACTTTGAAATATGTCATATTGTGGAGGTAAAATTGCTTGCAAAAACCAGTTCACATCAACTTTATCACCTTTTTTAGCAGCCTAGTGAAGGCAAAAGGTCATTCAGACATTGATGAATCATTTTTACAGCACATAAATATACACTTTCTTAACCCTTATGAAAATGTACTAGGACCGAATGTATTTCAAATCTTTGCAGAAAGCCACATAAGCAAATGGCCACCAGAGTACTTAAATTACACTTTCATATACATTAAAGACTTAAGTACAATCAATTTGGCTTTGTAATGAAGCACATTTTAATGGTATACTATTAATCACCTTTAAAATACCTTTAAGCTATGTAAATACTCTTATTTTGATCCATTGGGTAACATACTGAAGCTATGCCCCCCACTACTGGATCAGCTTCCAGAAATGATCAGATGTGCTCCAACATTAGGCACGTTAAAATCAACACTTAAAACGCATCTGTTTAGCTGTGCCTTTACTGAATGAGCACTGTGCTACATCCGACAGATTGCACTATTATGTCTTTCTTTTCTTTTCATTCTTTTATAACCTGTTTTAACACATTTTAATCATTTTTTTATCCTTTTTAATTCTTTTAATCATTTTTATTTTCTTGTTTCTGTTATTCTTGTTAATGCAAAGCACTTTGAATTACCATTGTGTATGAAATGTTCTATATAAATACATTTGCCTTGCCTTGCCCCTAATATCCAAAAAATAATGCTAATTCTCAATTGTGAATTCCAAATGCGGGGTGACAGTTTAGGGGTTAAACATGTACTTGAAACTAACATGTACATTTAGTTCATACACAGGTTCCATAAAAAGTTCCATTAAAAAAGAAAAAAAAATGTTTCTTTTTTAATCCCAAGGGAGGGCTATGCTAAAATCGAGTCAAATCTCATTTATAATGAAGTTCATGGGCACGTTATTTGTCAACAAACAAAAGAAAACAAAAGGACAAACTGACGCCAGACCATTCAAAAGCAAAGTAACATTTTACCAGTGCTTAAGCAGACAGCCAGTTGTTAACGGGAAGATTTAAGTTGAATGCTAAGAATCCAGCACAAAGACCTTTTAGATCCAGGGCTCATTGAATGTCATTGACTTTAGGGGCCGCTTTCCTTTTGAAACATTTGGCTCCGGCTGCAGCTTTTGGGCTTTCAGACTGAGCCACCAGGTTGTATAGCAACAGAAATGCTCGGCCACCGGCTCTCCCCCACTTGAAAAGAATGAATCAGAGATCTTTCCACCTACATGCGTTTCACATTCACTCTCTTAGTCATAGTTGTCTGAGTATAAATGAAGCTTCTAAGCGTCTTTACCTCTCATTTCTGCTGTGCAACCGTGCTAATGAACTCCCGATTAAGAGCTTTCTCAAAGTCAGATCCCAGCAGGCCTCTGGCTGAGAGGTTCCCGCATGGGCACCATGACACAGCCCATCTGTGACAGCGGCGTGATGTACGACTGTTTATTTTGTCCCCCTCCACCACTACCCATGAGTCTGAGCGTGATGCATCACCTGTAGTCTGTGCCGAGGGCTCTCCCCGCTCTCCGTCATGACGAGCCTGGAACCCGTCCAAGAGAATCCTGGCCAAAAATACTCTGTATTCTCAAGATTTACGCTGTTACTTAAAAATTAAGCGTGTACGCTCACTGGAATAGTAAGTGGAAGCAATTTGTTATAGCGACCTGTTGATATTCGGTGAGCATCTACTGATTACAGTTATTAGAGATGCTCTGTTTGCTTAAAAAGCCATATGATGTGTTTTAATGTTTTTGTTTTTTCATTATGTGGCTGTTTGTGTATGTATACAATCAGCAAAATCACCCACAAAGGATTTTTTGGGTCTAAAAGAAAAGCTCAGCTAACAATTTCTGGTTCCCTAATCCCTGGGAACATTAGTTTCTGATTCCCAGAACGTTTTATGTTGATTAGCCAGGAAAGTTTTCTTTTTTTTTCTTTTTTTTTCTGGGTTTTCACCTTTAATGAATAGGACAGTAGAGATTGTTGACGGGAAAGCAGGAGCTGAGAGAGGAGCAGAGAGAGGGGAAGGATCAGCACAGGACCACAAGGCGGGACTCAAAATTGGGTCACCGTGAGCACCAGAGTGCATGTGTCGACACACTAACCACTACACCACTGGCGCTGACTGGAAGGAAAGTTTTCTTTTACCTAAACAGAACATTCTGTGTAGGCTCCTCTTTAAAGGGTGGGTTCCCCCAAAAATGAAAATTCTGTAATTAATTACTCACCCTTATGTCGTTCCAACTCCCTGAGAAATTCGTTCTTCTTTGAAAAGTCCAGAAAAGAAACGGTTCGGTTCGGTATGCTTTTATGGCCATTTCCACTGTCAAATGGTACCTAAAAGCGAACCGTAGCGTAGCATTTCTTGGGTACACTTTGCAAAGGGTACCTAGCACAACAAAAGGGTGCCAAAAGGCACAGCTAGACACGCAACTAAATGCTATTGGTTTACATCGATACATCACTCGCTCGTGCAACAAGCCAAAATGAAAACAAAGGAACCGCCATGTTTTAAATATACAGCCGAGACATTACACCATAATAATTTATACATATAATAAAGAGCTATGGTCAACCCGAGCTCAAAGAAACCTTATTCGTCTTCTTGATGAACAGCCAGAAAGCCTAGAAGTAGAGCAGAATCTGCCCTGTGCCTTTAGTTTTTTACAAGGCTGTACAAAGCTTGAGCGGTTTTGCTTTCTCAATTGCGCTCGACGCTCGTCTATATTTGACTTAACAAACTTCTTGAGCTGATGATAATAACGTGCTTGGGATTAACGAAGTGCCTCTGACATCCGATCCTCTCAGAAACAGACAAACAAGAGAGAAGCACGAAAAACAAAGGAGAAGTTGGAAATAACAAAGTAGCAATTGATTCTTTTAGCAACCTAAAACATGAACAAACTGCCATCATCACATTTTGGACTTTTATGAACTCAGTATGACGGAATTACTCTCTAACAGAGGCTACATGTGCCGGTGAAGATTAAAGATACAGATGAGAGGTTTGCACTGTGGGCTATATGTTGCATGTTGTTTTTGAACCCAAATGAGGCCTAAATGTATGCTGTGTGTTGTTTGTCTGTTATTGGTATCATATCAGAGACTGCAAGGGGCTCTATGTGTTCATATATGTTGCATTAATTTATTTATTTTATGTTATCGCAGAAGTTACAGTAGGCTATTTTACACTATCATTGATCTGCAGTTATATTCAAGTCATGTTCATAGAAAGGTTAGTAATGAACATTTATAATCAAGTAATTATTTGTATAAAGCATCTGTTTTGTGAGAAGAACACATTGTCATGTAATAGAAAAACGCATATCATGTATCATGTAACAACAACCTGGACATATCTTTTTGTAAAATGTGTGCTTGAAAAGTAAGCTCGAGGGTCTTTCTTGTAGTTCAATCAGAGTGTAATAATTCTAGCAATGCCAAGGACATTTGATCAGCTCCCAGGAAAAGCAAAAATTAATGAAATGTGTACTTGAATGCAATGGCAGTCACTTTTGATAAAAGCAGCTGGCAAATGCATAAATGTAAATGCTAACTAATTTCCATTAATATTGTAACATGACTTTGGTTGTTGTAAAAGAAGCTAAAGGCCCAAAGAATATCAATCAACCTTAACACAAAAGACCTTGTAAAAAGGAGGATGCGAAAGATCATACACTCAGAGGTTACGGTTAAATGCCCTCTTAAATATTTTCATGAAATGTACTTTTAAAGGGATAGTTTACCCAAAAAGGAAAAGTCTGTCATCATTTACTCATCCTTCACTTGTTCCAAACCTGTTTGAGATTCTTTCTTCTGTTGGACAGTGGAAGATACACAAAAAAATGTTAGGAGAAAAACAGACATCCACTTCCATAGTATTTTTTCACTTCTAATATAGATGTAAATGGCATCTGTAAGAATGTTTTTTTCACACATTCTTCAGAATAATTGTTTTGTATTCAACAGAAGAAAGAAATTCATAAAAGTTTAGAACCATTTGGTAATGGAGTTTTTTTTTTTACTTTTGGGTGAACTATCCCATTTTTTTTGGAGTTTGAAGAATATTTTAATAGTCTAAAGCAGTGATTCTCAACCACTTTGCTGGAGGATCACAAGCACTGGACATTTTGCATGTCTCCTTTGTCTGCCACACACTTTATGTCTCTCAATATGCGTTCTTCAGCGATCTTGCGTCCTCGTGTTCTCGTGTAACGTCATCATCAACCGCTAAAGTTAAGTTCCAAAACTCAAGACCAAAAGAACGAAGGATGCTTGAAACTTCCTGGATGTGTTCTTGGTATTAAGTATGTACCTATGCAGACTTGAGCCCCGAACTTGCTCTAGAAGTCCCAGTCGTCATTGCAGCTGAATAAAGGAGATGGGAAGTGCAGCATTTTATATAGTTTTATTATTGAAATGCAGAGATATAACTTATTTATCTCAGGAGTTTCCCTAAATGAGACGGTCAAAATAAACATTTCCATGAAAATAAATGCATAAACACATTAAGGGTGTTTATTTGCTGAAATTCGTGTTAAAATGTGTTTTATTTAAGGTTCTTGTGCATGCTTTATATATTGAAAAGGGGAAAAAGAATAAATAATTGTATGAATGCTGTAATGTTTAAATAATTTTTCATTAAAATGCGTGAATGTCATGTGAACATCAGGAAGAACGCAGCATCTCATTTTTCAGAGGACGTGTTTTGTGTTGTCACGGTCTCCCGAGTTCGTTCTTCAGAGGTGACCTGGCAAGACCAAGTCTTCACAAGAACGCAAGTCCATTCTCTGCATTCTTGGAATTGAGAAACAGCCTAACCCTGCATCCCAATTTGCATACTATCCATCCTAAATAGTATTTGAAAATAGAATTAGTATGTCCCAAATCGTAGTAGCCTATGTTGAAAAGAGTATGCCAAAGGTTCCCGGATGGTTTACTATTTCCGGTAAAATTTTAAGTGTAGAACTGTCCATACTCTAACTGCTGATATTGCCCACAATACATTGCGCGTTGGACATGAATTCGATTAGAACTACAAATGCGGGTGAAAAGTGTAAATAAACTACAAACATAATGGACGAGCGAGACCAACTGTCAAGTAGAGAGGCTTCGGTTAAGATGTTTGTATGACTGTTGATTAATATCTAGCCCACTGCAACAACAAAATTTATATCAAGATATGATTGGACATGGAAAATATGCAGAGCTGGTGGTCCTCCAGGAACGTGGTTGAGAACAGCTGATCTTAAAAACCTTTTTCTACTGTAAAGAAGCTTGTGTGGAATGAAAAGTTTCCTTGGATGTTGAAGAGTCCTGATGGAACTTCAGATGTAAACAAAGATCCTGTATTCTTTTAAAATGTGCGCCATAAACTCAGTTCAATCAGTATACAATACATGCTATGCAAGCACATTGCATCTCTAACTTTTAATTAAAGCTCAGCAGAAGACAACACATCACACTTTTTTCTTAAATGATGCTTTTAACCACTGGTTGCGGATACCTTATAAACCGCATTGTGTTTTTATGGCTGTGAGGTGAAAGCCACAGCAGGTTTTGATCCTAAACCAAAGGCATCTGAGGCTATAACTTCATAGTCTTTATAGTGTGACTTAACCACACAAGTCTGTGTGTTTATTACATATGCAGTTGTCCTCAAACTCAACATTGCCACAAGTTCAAAGAGGGGGAGGGAGTGCGGGGTTAACCACATTTGAGCTTTTCTGGTCTGCAAAATAATAATAATAATAAAAACGGCAAGAATAGATAAAGGCAGAGGGCTGTAAATTAATAATCATTTATAGCCCAGTCAAAAGACAGTAAAACTGTCAGGCATGAGAAAAAGTGTCCTCATGGCAGGTACTATTTTCCCCTCAATTTTTGTTCAGTGAATCCTGTGGAATCTGGTCTGGGAAGGGAGCCACTGGATTGTCAAGACAACTCAATAATCCAGAGTGGAATTTTCTAACAAGAGTGGAGTAGAGTTTGGCATAAAATGCACAATTATCCTTATGCACATTAAACAGCACATCCTGGGTGTGCATAGTCTTCCGGGATCAGCTACGTACATTTTCCACGTAAGTAATATCCCATATAAACAGCAGCGTGGCTCAGCTCTGGCCTGTGGATTTGCTGGTAGCTGTAAAACACATCATCTGGAGTGTGCAGAGGAAGGAAGTGGCACTTTGAGCAGAGCAATCAAATTCAAGCACATTCAGACAATAAGGGGGTGATGCTACTTCGGGTCAACTTACCAAAAAAAGTAAATATCTGAAATTTACATAACTGTCATACAGTTGTAGCGGCTGCTTGCACACAGGGAGGATCTTAGACTGTTAAAACTCTACTCTAAACTTTAAGAGCTAAAAACTGGTCTTTGATAAAAAATACATTTTTACAAAGTTTATTAATCTTGTACAGATAGCTCATAAAAGTGAAATAATAAAGATGGACACACAATTTAGTATTAAAGCATGTGTACTCCATCTTTGAAATGGTCTGTATTACATAAATGTATGAACTTTATGAACATTATTTTTTCATTTTCCTCCACACTGCTTTGGCTTGACTGTGGAGTCTTGATTAAATCATTTATAAAGTATAAATATATCTTTTACATCATATTGTGATCATTTGATTTCAGGCTTCAGCAGATCTTAATTCTGGGAAGTATAGGATACTTAAAAATATCCTTAAATTACTTTGAAAGAATGCCTAAAATTAAATAATTTGTCTAAATTTTCTCATCTTCATGTAGCTGTAAATCCTTAAGACTTATGAATGGAGTGTTCATCTCTAAAGCGGTCATTTTTCTTCATAAGACTTGAATTAAAATAATAAGTTCTTATGGATTGATGTTTATAATTTTATAAAGCATGAAATATGTGGTTGTGTGGACTTTCAATGGATATATAAAATTATGAGGGAATTTGTGACCCTGGACCACAAATTCAGTCTTAAGTGTCACTTGTTTTGGAAATTGATATGTATAAATCATCTGAAAGCAAAAAAAAAAAAAAAAAATAATAGGCCTTCTACACAAATGTTTGTTGCTGCGTGCTCTGACTACTTTTTTAAAATGAGCTGAATTAACACAATTCTTGAGGTTTTTTTTGGGGGGACAACTTAATTGTTTTATGCTCAATCCATTTAAACTGTTAAAAACAATTCACTTAATCGATTTGTGTCGGGCCAATATGAAGGAATTGTGTAAGGATAGGACAATATTAGTTTGAAATACAACTATTTAAAAATCTAAATATTGTGTCAATTGACTTTAATAATGTCTTAAAGTTATTAGTAGAGCCAGACAGAATCTGCCCACATTTTTTTGCTATTTCTGCGCAGAATTTTCTAAAAAATCTGCAGATTTATGTGGAATGATTTTGGGAGCATCAGAACTAAAAACTTAATATATTAAAAATTATATACATTTTCAACATTTATTTTAGAGTATATACAGGATTCAGAGAGTAAAATTCAATACCTTTTAAGAACTTTTTTAAGACTCTTTTCATACATTTTAAGACCTTATAACCACTTTAGGTTTTAACAAGAAAAAACTGGCAAGATTTAATTCAGGCAAACTTTAGCATACAACCATATAATGCATAATCTATAAAAAATATATTATAAAATATACCATATAAAAATATATCAAATTTAATACCTTTCAAAATAGCATTTAAGACTTTTTAATACTTTTTAAGGGCCTTAAAATTCTGTACATTGATTTATTAACTTTTAATACTTTAAAACCCCACGGATAGCCTGTATTTAATGTTTACAATGCAATACCAATTAGATCCAATTATTTGGTAAACAAAGCAAGTCTCTTATATACTAAAAGAAAGAAAATATTACTTTACAAACTGTAATATAAATAAATCAACTGAACATTTTCATATTAGTCAGTAATATTACTGAAATTAATAAAAAAACTGAATAAATATACATTTACACAAGTAAATAAATAAACTCAATGATGGGCTAAAAATCTGTGGAAATCGGCGGATTTCTTTGGGTGCAGATTCCGTTTGAGCCTAGTTTTTAGCTATCCATAGTTTTCATATGTTTTGGGAGTGCATTGACAAAATATCTTCAACATAATGATTTCTGGCATAAAAGAAAAAAAGCTGATAACTCATAAAATGTATTGTTGGCTTGATTGATTTTGTGCTCCAGGATCCCATATTATTAATATCTTGATTTGTGTTCTGAAGATGAATGATGCTTGTAATATAAAGATGAGTGAATGACAATTTTTGGATGAACTGTCCCCTTGAGCCAACATTTCCACTTCTCTTTTTTCATTGCTGCCTATATAGAAGAAACAATTAGGGTATTAAAAAGATCTTATTTCCCCCCTATAAGCAGGTACATTTCGGCCTTGAGGAAAAAAAAAACAGAATAAGATCATGCTTGCCTTCAAATACTGCTGTGACAGCTTTATCGCTAAATGCTAAGTGGCCATTTAATCCCTTTTAGCAGAGAAGTGTGGCCGCGGCACATCATATCGGCATGTCATCCATTTCAAAAAGTGAAAATAGACCAGAGAAATCTGTAACTGTCACGCTGACAAACACAAAGCTAATAGAAGGCCTACATATTCAGCTTACCAAAAAAAAAAAAAAAAAAGCATTGGCCTTTCATAAAGAGAGACTCCTCTGGCTATCTTTAAACTCACCTAGACCTGGGCCTTTTCACACCGGACCTCTTAGGAATATCCACAATTCTTGTAATCAACAGACAAAGACAGATCTGAACATTTCATTCATCTCCCAGGGGAGATAAAGATAACATGAGGAAACCCTTCTGGAGCTGAGAAAATACAGCAAGGTTATAAGAACATCACTCACTTCTTTCAGACACCATCAAGTCAAAATGGGACTTTTGTGGCTTTAATGAAAGGTACATTTCCTCATCATTTACTCACGCGATTCAAGTGATTCTAAAAATGCTTTTTTTTACTGATGAACACAAAACAAGATATTCTAAAGAATGTTGGGAAAATAAACTGCTATTGACATCCATAAAAGGAACAACAATTTCATTGGAAGTCAATGGCTGTTTTTTCCCAAAAAGATTATTCATTTTGAGTGAATGAATATCATATAAACACGTGCAATTACAAAAATGCCAGCAAATGGAGAAAAGATCTTCATCCGTTTGACAGCACACATAATGCAAATCTTTGCAATGCAAACACAAGATCAAAAAAAAAAAAAAAACGCACTGCATTTTCCCATAATGCAAACAAATGTGTAAAACGTGCTGCATTTTCTTACAACGCAATCAGTTTACGAAAGCACTGCATTTTTAACAACACAATTATAAATGTAATGTAAAAGGGGACCCTAAAATGTGACGGACACCACTGTGTCGTTTTGTTTTTTATTTTAACATCATGATTTCCTTGTCTTTTGTATTTTATTAGCCTAAATAATCTAAATTTTAGGGTCCTCTTGAAACATTCCCATTGTGTTCCATTTGTTTTGCAAGTATTGTGAGAAAATGCAGTGCTTTCATAAATTGTTTGTGTTGTGAGAAAATGCAGCACTTTTTAAAAATTTGATTGCCTTGTGTGAAAATGCCAGCCCAGGCTCATTCTGATTATGTACCCCTATATACATTTTTAGAAAGAGTTTTTTTTTGCAGTTTTTGTTTTCACGAATCCACCAGAGGCCACTGTGTGCACTTTTTCAGATCTCAAATTTCTTTCGTGAGTGCCATTCGTGCCTGCTGTTCTCCGTAAATACAGAGGCCGCTGTTTATGGCATTATTTTACTGACAAATGTCGTGAGCGCAGTGATTAGGTTGAGAGTGCATTCATGTAAGACGAGAGAGCTGATCTCTTTGATTTCCTTTGTATAAGCTGCTCGCGTGCAAAACTTCTCGCACGCTCTCAAAACACTAGCTGATCACGTGCGAATTATCTGCTCTTGCTTCATCAGATGATGTGGACTCACAATTTGTGCCTTGTGTTTACTCTTCCTTTTGTGCTTTGCTCTCCAGAGATCCTCCTGTTAAATTAGTTGTCCTAGGAATGTTGATATGGTTATATTGGTACACTATTTATTAATAATACATGAAAAACTAAAAGATAAGGTAAATTCTATAATAAATACTAGTGTTTTTGATGTGTTACTGCCTATGTTTAAGGCTAGTATTATTCACAACTACTTGTTAATGAATGCTTCATGGTGTAATATTAAGAATAGTGAACTAATAAAACGAAATACAAAGTGTAGTTTACCACAGTAAAGTGTGGTGAATTGTAGTATAATATACCCTATATTGTAAAAAACTACAGCATTGGGTCATTTGTTTATATTACAGTTGTTGTGTTACCATAGCAACTATAGTATTACCACAACAGATTAATTGAAGTATTTTACTATAGTTCAGGGGCCCTGTGGAACAGCTTTTCCTTAAAATGAAGAGGATGACAGGGAACAAACCCTCCAAAATCTTATCAACCATGTGGAACACAGCAGAGATAGTTCACTTTTTTGTAGTTGCCATTATAAAATAGGATTGATAGTGACATTTATTTGAAGAGTAGATTGCACAGTAGATACCTCATCAAGTTTTTCCCTATTTTACATTTACAATACAGTTACATTTCTGCTTGCGTTAGTTATATTTTAGTTAAAAAAAATTATTAGTATGGTGCACCTTTTGTCTGTTTAATAAATGTTTTTAAAATAAAATGTATTCTTGACATCCAATGTCTTTTCTCGGTGTCTTTAAGTGTTTAAAACCTGAAATATCTCATCGCATACAGCCCAAAATGTTGATTTATTAGATAAAAAATTTTAATATGTAAGTCTATTTTTAGTATTTCGATTATTGTTATATTGTTAGTGTACTAATATAAATCATATCAAAAAGAACGAAAGGAAGAGGGAACACAAGCCACAAATTGTGAGTCTGCATTGCGGACGAGCAGCGTATATTGAGAGCTTGTGAGCAGTTTCTTCCATGAACAGAGGAAATCGGCGCTCGAGCAAAGAGATCCGCTCGCGTGTACATGAATCCGTTCTTAACTTAATATTATAAAACTGCGCTTAAGACATTGTCAGTGAAATAACACCATACTGTTGACTGCCTGCCTTACTGACTGACCAACCGACTGATTCCCCCACCCTCCTCCTTCCCTAAACTCAACCAGCAGTGTTTTAAATAGCACAGATTGACCCACCCACTCCCTTCCCTAAATCCAACCTCAGTGTTGTAAAAAGCAATCCAGAAAAAGAAAACCCACCTGATTTTTACCAAGTTTTCAGATTTTACCACATTCTCACCCTGTTATTTACTTGTTTATTTTATTTTTTAGCTTTTGCTTTTATCCTACCTGCTTTCTGGAACCATTCTTCACCAGACTCGAACCCTGTTGTTGTGGTCAACTCCACTTTGCATGTCAAGTCCGCCGACGTACATGTCGAGCTACTGGACAAACTGGTAACAGTGGAAAAGCCTTCCATACAGAGGTAAGCGTTCAGCTGATAAGCGAGAAAAAGAATGGTGTCAAAAGTGTTCATTTTAAAGATGAAATGCAGCCATATGTAGCTCTGCCTACATAATTAGCGATCTCCAGAAATGTATATAGGGCTACGTTTTCAGAATGAGCTTATGTTGGAAAATGCAGCACATTTTAAAAAAATGTGTTTGCGTTAGGATTTGCAGCATGTGTGCTGTCAAACGGATGAAAGTCTTTTCTCAATTTGCTGGCGTTTTTTGTAATTGCATGTGTTTTCTTAAATTGCAGCACGCCAATTCAGCTGATCTCCATGTCTGACAAGAACACTTCTATCTTAACATAATCATTGAATAGGATTAGACCATTAGCATCTCACTCAAAAATTTCAGAAAAGAGTTTCTACAGTTTTCTTATTCGAAACCTGAATCCTCGGTTACATCGTGCACTATGACTAAAGGAATAGGTTGATATGGCTAGGAATTATACCCTCATTCTGGTGTAACGATCAAGCAATTGTGCTGCACTGCCATGGCTGGAACAGGCGCAGTAATATTAAGCAGCACTTAAAATAGTCCCCATATAACTTGGTAACAGTGCTGCTTAATACATTCTTGTCTAAAGATTATGTGGCCCAACAGCCACAATATTTGTGAAACTGCGGTTAGTTTAGTAGTCCTACTTGGCACTCGCTGTTGTTGAGTGATACAGTTAAAAAAATGATTTGAAATAGATTTCTGATTTAAGAATGAACTGAACTATTTTATTTAGTGCTCTGCATGTGTTAGTACACCCCTCACAAATCTCTCATTTAAAGTAATAATTTCTACAGGATACTTTACAAAATTATATTTGTGCAAATAAATTAGATTACTTAGTACTAAAGCCAAATCTGGAGCTAATCTAACAAAATGCTTTACAATAAAGGTCTAAAAATTAGTAGCCAAAATGTATATGTTAGGGAAAAATATATAAATAATTTTTATTTTTTTAAAGAACAGACAAAAAAAGAAACAAAAAAATTTGTTTGTACATTTTTTTTGCCATATTTCGCATAAATTCATACATATTATCTAAAGATGTTTGTTGACTAAAGTAATAAATATACCTGTTAAACAAATCAGTTTTGCTCAAATGCAGCAAAACATCTAACCTATATTCACTGAGAAATGGATAAAAATATTTTATTTCAAAATGGGGTGTACTCATTTATGCTGAGCACTCTATATACACTCACTGGCTGCTCTACTGTGGTGTGGGGAATATTTTCTTGGCACACTTTGGGCCCATGAGTACCAACTGAGCATCGTGTCAACGCAACAGCCTACCTGAGTATTGTTGCTGACCATGTCACGCGCCATGTCATAAAGTACGAAACATCTTAGACTGGTTCAATGAGACAATGAGTTCACTGTACTCAAATGGCCCTCTCAGTCACCAGATCACAATTCAATAGAGCACCTTTGGGATGGGGTGGAACGGGATATTTGTATCATGGATGTGCAGCTGACAAATCTGCAGCAACTGCATGATGCTATAACACTTTATTGTACCTAATAAAGTGGCCGGTGAGTGTATATCTCCTGTAATCATATCACAGCACAAAAAACTTCCATGAAGACCCACAAATGATGCGCTTGAATCAGTTTCCCTGCTTCTTGAAGCCTATTTTTTTATTTTTCATTGGTAGTCCATGTTTTATAACCCAATAAAAACTTATTTTAAAATTTTCATGGAAAGTGAAAAAAAAATATTTTATAAACCCAAAGAGAGCTTAAAAAGTGCATGTTCTCTGTAAAAATAGTAAAATATTGTTTTTGGTGCATTCAAAATGTTTTAAAAAATAAAAAGGTTAGAGAAAAAACTGTCTAAAACAGTATAAAGTCATGTTTTAAAATGAAATACAACAATGGAAAGAAAATCACATTCCCCAAACCATTTCATGTGGTCTTTACGTGCTGAACTGTGCTTCCACCGAGAACAATATAACAGCTATGAAATAAAAGGCAGCTCAGGATTATGATGGTGTTTTGTTTTATTAAGGTTCAGTCTTTTAGCCTTGTGTTTCACTCCATGTGATTTCACAACTCCTTCCCTAGAGGAGAGACAAAAATATCTTCCTTTTTTATCCATTTATTTCAATGAGATAAGATGATAATTTGAGACTTCTTTTAAAATATGCAGCTTCTCTGTTTATTCCTTCTTAGTTGTTTAGTTTTACCTGAGAAAAGGTCAGCACTATTTTGCATGCTTTTGTAGTTTCAGAAGAAATCATTGCCTCAAATTGTGCTCATCAATATATACTACTGACTTCAGTAAAAATACTAATTATTTTTTTATCAAACTCTTCCAAAACTAAACAATCTAGTATTTATTTTAAAGCTATATATCAGAATGAAACAACTAAGATTGCTTAAAAACCAAAACACATTTTTTGAGCGGTTGACAGTCATATACGTGTCCCATGCTGCTATAAACAATATCAGTACACATACATTGCACAAAAAAGTGAAAATTGCTTGTTTTTGCGTTATTATGAGCAAATTCGTTCTTCCAAGTTGAAATGAATTTTTGAGGGTGGGTTACGGCGATGAGATACTTGCGTGTAGTCCAGTGTGTAGAGTGGATGTCTGTACCTGCGAGATCTTAATTCATGAGAAAGACTTTGTTCAAACCAATCAGCGCGCTATTTTGTGTATGCAGTGCAACTTCATTAATATGTTTTATGTCAGTTTTTAAAGACATACCATAGTCAAAATGATTTAGTTTAGAAATGTTCTTGAATAAAAAGGAAGCCAAATTGCAGTTAAAGTCGACAAATTAACAATTTGGCAAATAATTTGATTACTGATGTCCATGTAAACACAGTCACTGTCTTTCTCCCCTGCGTCTGTGTGTTTGTTTTGCCTCTGTGAATATCAGCACGTGCCCTAAGGGAAACTCCCATTTTTGCAAATCCTTCCTTCTTTCCCTCCCCAGACACTCCCACACTCCCAGAGCTGGACACATCCACTTTCCTGACTTTTTCCAAACTAGAGGTGTGAAAACACCCTGCTGAGACAGGAGGGTTTCGTAGCCCTTTAAATTTGTAAGATTGTTCTAGCCTAATTCACATCTATTCTGACATATGTGGCCCTATCATACACCCGGCACAATATGGCGCAAGACGTGTTTGGTGCGATTTGGTGCTATTTTCAGATCAGCGCAACCCTAATTTTCATGTTTTCCGCCACATTGTTTAAAGAGCAAATCCATTTGTGCCACTTTGTGGACTCATGGTTGTGCCGGTCTAAAATAGAGGTGTTTTAAGGCGCATTGTTGGCACGTTGCTGTTTTTAAGAACTGAAATAGAGCAGGTCTAAAATCCAGTGCAGAGCACGTTAGTTATGCACTTATGTGGGTCCAAATGCTTACACATTGCTTAATACACACACGATGTACAGCAATACATTAATCTTTATGAAAACAAATTAAAGGAGTAAAATGTTACAAAAATGTACATTTTATACATAAATGTAAAAACCACTGCGTCCATGCCTTCTTCATGCCAGTTCAATCATGATAGGCATTAGTATAATGTTATTATTATTGGCAATATTATTTATTGTATGCATATTATATGCATTTATATTTGTTTTAATAAAAACAAGTTTAGAATTGTCCACCTGTCGGGTTTTGAGACATATGCATCACCATATGGGGCATAAGAATAGGACGTGTGTTTGGATATAACTTATTATTGTTCATTTATTCGTTTTCTGGAAATTAGAACTGAATTTAGAAATAGTTTTGAAACAAATATTTCCCCTCACAAACTAAATTAAATATGTAGGCTAATGGATGTCTTTAGTGGAGTGTGTACAACACCGTTTCCTTATCTACGAATGTAAAGGAGTAAAGTAAAAAGTAAAAGTAAAGAGTAAAGTAAAGAGACCGAATAGTGGAGGCTCGTTCTTTATCCTCGCTGCAGATGGTTTGTTTAACTGTTTTCTCGCTAATAAAGCATTCAGTTTTTCCACTTACAAAGTCTGCCATGTAAATAGCAAACGCGCAACGCATCTGACTCTTAAAGAGAATGTGACATGAAACTGATTGGTTTAATTAATTCATTCATTCATTCATTTTCTTTTTTTCGGCTTAGTCCTTTGATTAATCTGGGGTCACGACAGCAAAATAAACCACCAACTTATCCAGCATATGTTTTACACAGCGGATGCCTTTCCAGCTGCAACCCATCAGTGGGAAACATCCATACACACTCATTCATACACTACAGACAATTTAGCTTACCCAATTCACCTATATCACATGTTTTTGGACTTGTGGGGGTAACCAGAGCACCCGGAGGAAACCTATGCAAACACGGGGAGAACATGCAAACTCCACACAGAAATGCTAACTGACCCAGTCAGGGCTCGAACCAGCGGCCTTCTTACTGTGAGGCGATTGTGCTACCCACTACGCCACCGTGCTGCCCTACCACAAAACCATATGTCAAAACCTTTTGATCATCTGAGATCAGAATAAATAAACTTAGTCTGTTAAAATAGCACAATATTTGGTTGAGATACAAATGGAAACAACTCCCATCCCTTTATTTCCCACTATTAGGAAATAAGAAGTCAGAACTGCAAGTAGAAAAGTCAGAATTACAAGATTATAGCTATCAATTTTTACAGCTATTCTCAATATGAGACCAATATGTCTTCACTGAAAAAAGCTATTGTTGACTTATAGTTGCACTAAAAATGATTAAATAAATGCACATAAAAATAACTTAAATCAACTTAACTGTTTCAAGTTAAAATATAGGTTAACTCACTTTTTTTAAGTAAAGTTAACTTACTGCATTAAGGCAATTTACTCACTTTTTAAATAAAGTTAATTTATCGCCTTAGGGCAATTGGTTTACTCTCTTTTTTTTTCTTCTTAAAGTAATGTAACTAATCCCTTTTTACAGTGTTGGATGAACACTTGTTGAAGAGCTAAATGATTGCTGTAAAGCCAATGAAGTGCCAATTGTTCTTTACAGATAACCAGTAAGAGTTTCGACCCTGAAATGAATGCTACCAACACAGTACAGATTGCATAGCCAGCAGCCGTTGGATGAGTTCGTTCATGCCTTAAACAGCTTGTATCAGTCTTATATCTGGCAGTTTGAGAAGATGGATAGTTGCAAAGGAAAGCAGTGAACATCAAGATGAAGACATTGTGGTCCAGAGATGAAAAAAAAAAAAGTCAGGTTGTAGTTTAGAGCAATAAACATATTAGCACAAATATACCAACAAAAAGTTTGCATGTTTTATGTGTTGCTGTGGTACTTAAAAGATAACTTCAAATGTCTGAGCCTTTAAACCAGGTGTGTCGATGTTCAACTAGCTAGCTTTAAACATTTGTACTGTTTAACTAACTATAACTAACTTTGCCCAGCAATATTCTCTTGGAATACAAACAAGAAACAAGAAGATTTTCTGCTGTATTCTACACTAAAACATCTCTTGTGGTAATAGAGACAGTGTAAAACATAATAATATTGTATTTTTGTGATATAGAATTGCAGTTTGACAGAGCTTTCATATTGTGATATAGAAGTATTTATAGAGGCAAATAATGGTGTAAAAATAATTTACTTAAAGATTTCTACTACATTTGACAAATAATTACAAACATTGTAAAGAATAACTGTATTTATGTTGTTAAATGTTGTACAAATGTTACATAAAAATTGTTGTTTATTGATTTACAGAAGGCAGCATGATGGCTCAGTGGGTAGTGCTGTTGCCTCACAGCAAAAAGTTCTCTGGTTCGAGCCTCAGCTGGGTCAGTTGTCATTTCTGTTTGGAGTTTGCATGTTCTCTCATTGTTCCCATGGGTTTCCCCCACAAGTCCAAGGACATACTGTATAGGTGAATTGGGTAAGCTAAAATTGTCCGTAGTGTATGTATGTGAATGAGTGTCTATGGATTTTTCCCAGAGATGGGTTGCAGCTGGAAGGGCATTCGCTGTGTAAAACATATGATAAGTTGGCAGTTCATTTGGCTGTGGCAATCCCAGATTAATAAAAAGACTAAGCCGAAAATGAATAAATGAATGATTAACAGAAACTTTATTTACTAAGTACAGGGAGAAATTGTAAAATATCAAATTTTACAGTAAACTACTGTTAAAAACAGCATTTTAAAATTAAAATAAAAAGGTCATCCTGTAAATTAGAATTTAAAAGGTTGACTTGTGATTTACTTTAATTCCATGTTTTTTGTTTGTTTGTTTTTACCACCTGCTTTAATATGCTGGCTTATCAGCATATATTAAAGGTATTGATTTTAGATTAACTGAACTGATTTAAGTAGCAGTGAGCACTCTTGGTAAACTGTTTTGTAAATTGCAGTTTAATATTTTTATGAGGAAGTGTTCTGCCAAATGTAATGAAAATCATATACTTTATTAACAAAACAGTGGCTGAGAGAGCTAAACATGCTGCAATTTAAGAAAACGTGTGCAATTACAAACAAATGCTCACAATGCAAACACATTACAAAAACGTGCTGCATTTTCTCATAACACAAACAAATTTCGAAAATGCCTGCCTTTTCTCACAACATTTGCAAAAAGAACAAAACACAAAGTAAATGTTTTAAGAAGACCCTAAAATGTGACGGATGCTGCTGTGCCGTGACTACACTGTAAAAAAATCAGGGTTCCACACAATTTATTCATGTTGACCCAACACAAATTAAGTTAACTTAACACTTTTAACAAATTTATGTGGATTGAACATAAAAAATAAGTTGTCCCAATGAAATATAAAGAATTGTGTTGTTTCAGCTCATTTTAAATTAGTAGTTTGAACGAGCAAAAAAAATATTGTGTGTATAGTAGCGTGCAAAATGATATAGGCTATGTCCGAAATCGCATACTTCCATACTAAGTATAAAAACAGTATGCGAGCCGAATAGTTTGTCTGAATTCATAGAATTTGAAAAACAGTATGCAAAAAGTACACGGATGACCTACTACTTCCGGTGAGATTCTGAAGTGTGCATCGAATGGACGCTACGCAATCCCATGATATACCGTGAGAGATATCATGAATGGGAGTGAAGCGACACAACTGACGCGGGCAGGTCATGTGATGATGACAAAATGGCGGATGTAGTACGCTTCATTCATACTACTGACTTTTCCAAGTAGTACATTTAAATTCAAATGCATTACCTACTGAGTAGTAGGCGATTTTGGACGCAACCTTTTGCTCAGTGAAATTGTAGGTGATCTTTGAAAGATGAGTTTTATGTATGTTTATTTTAACATCCTGATTCCCTCGTCTTTTGTTATTTTATTAACCTAAATAATGTAAATAGCTGGGTCTGTCACGTTTTACGGTCCCCTTGAAACATTTCCACTGTGTTCCGTCCTATTTGAAAATGTTGTGAGAAAATGTTTGCGTTTTGAGGATTTTTTTATGCCCTGTCAAACGGATCAAGATCTTTTCTCAATTTGCTGCCGTTTGTTTTTGTAATTGCATGTGTTTTCTTAAACAGCAGCATGTTAAGCTTTCTCCGCCATCGTACAATAACCCAAACTATCTAACCCTAATGTTTAACAGAATGATTCTTTAAATTGAAAATCTTTACAAATTGCAATTTCTCAATGGGTTAAGAAAACAAATAACACTTCAAAAGAGTCATGAAAATTACTCTCTTTAAGTACACTTAAGTGGCCTTTTATTTCAATTATATCATATTATCTGTGAGTACAATTTTTTCCACAAGTGCACATTTAATGTAATTAAGCACTGTTATTTTTCACAAGGTCTTCCACAAGCGGCTACATTCACTTACTTCTATGGATCGTATGTTTCAAGTCTTATTGGTGCTTCTGCCTGCTTTTTAGTATAATATCGCTCATTGTCCCTCAAGAGGCTGGTAGTGTGCAGAAGTGCCTTTGTGCTCCTGGGCTCATGTAGGTTCTGCTTTAGACTTTATCTTGTTTGCCGTGTAAGCAGCGCTGTGCACCCAGGGCCTGAAATTCAAATACAGGGAATATATTAACTGCGCAGTTTGATCTGTGAGAGGAAGGGGGAAGGGAGGCAGTGCAGGATGGAGAATCAGCAGCATAATACAGCAGTACAGGGAGAAAACATACAAAAAAGTCATTTGCTAATACAAAAAAAAAAATACATTATATTGTTTTCACAGGATAAAAACGAAGGTAATTTATGTTGTTTGCAAAAGTAAAATGAGCATTTAAAAAACTAATTTTTACAAGATGCAAGATAAGTCTTTAATGTCTCCAGAATGTCTCTGTAAACTTTAAGCTCAAAATACCCATTAGAGTATTTCTTATACAATGCAGAATATGCCAATTTTGTGTTCCGACCATATGTAGCTGTTTTTACAGTCTGTGCCTTTAAATGCAAATGAGATGGTTCTCCCCCCTCACCGTTCCCATGTGCATGTCTGCATTACATCGGATAAACAGGAGTCAGTGACAGAGACAGACATGGGTGAAGCAGAAATCCAGCTCATTTGTAAAAATGCCAATTAAGTTTATTTGATGTATTTGTGGTGGAGTTTATTCAAGCCTTTCTGTAATGATGAGTCACACACAAATGCAGTTACACAGTTCACAGTACCCACACAACTTTGCAGTGTTTTTGCACCTTTAAATTGTTGTTCCTCGTATATTGTTGTACTGACACTGACATTAATTTCCAGCAGTTATGAACTACATAGTGGTTTTTCCATCTTTATTAAAAACATGTACTGTTTAAAAATGGTTTAAACTTGTAAAACTCATTCTTGAGGTACTGCTGATTATTGAGAGCTAAAACAAATCTTTTAATCCAAGTTTCTTTGCAAATCCTGTTCTGTGGACATGTTTATAGGCGTTACTCTGAAGACATATTAAAGGGCCATGAAACCCCCCTCTTTAAGTCGACCTCAGAATTTTTTCAAAAAATGCTCCAAATTGTGCATGGAGCTCTGCGAGCATGAGTGGCCGGCAGAGCAGGGGAAAAAGATGGGAGCGAATAACTGTTGTCAGTTGGCTCACAGGGCAAAAACTGTGAGACCTATGATTTTATAGTTTACAAAGTTATAATGCAAAGAAATAAACAGTAAGTAATTTAATACCCTGCTACTTATGTTATTCGTAGTTCATATACACATAACCACAATTTGTCATATCATTATAAAGATAATCATGTTTATATAAACACTATAAACAAGGAGGACTTCTCTCCTCCTCAAACAGTGGAGCAGTTCAGCAGGTCTCTTGCTCTGTCTATTCCAACCATTAACCCTGCCGATAATCTGGAGGATTTTAAACATATGGTGAACACAGCAGAATGAATATAGGCGATGTGTCTGAATGGTAACAAACTCAATTGATAAAAGACAAAATCCTTCGTTCCCCAATTCTCATACAGCTCTCCTGACAAAAAAATGCTTGCTGCAAACCAAAAGCTTTGCTGTATCGGCCCTGACAGCATCACAGTGTCACGGTTGTGGATCTTTCTGTTTTTCTTGCATGTGTGTGTGTGTGTGTATGTGTGTGTGTGTTTGTGTGTGTGTGTGTGTGTGTGTGTGTGTGTGTGTGTGTGTGTGTGT
>CAIGQZ010008319.1:1158805-1169157 GCA_903798205.1 Danio tinwini
GTGTGTGTGTGTGTGTGTGTGTGTGTGTGTGTGTGTGTGTGTGTGTGGGAAGTGGGTGTGTCTTATTGGGTTATCTTCACTGCGTGGTGTGTTTGTATGTTTGTTACATTCATCAGCTGGGTGGTCACGTGTTTTGTTACCACTCACAGCACACAGCTGTCATGCCTTCTGCGCACTATATATGTTCAGTGTTTTGTAGATAGCATTATCAGTCTGTTGTTTGTTCACTCCTGTGTCTGCTTCCTGTTAGACATTCTCACTCGTTCTGGTGGAGGGTCTTTGCCATAAGACTCTTTTGGACCTTGTGCATGTCTCTGTTTCATTGATGTTGTTACTACTGCCTGCTCTGAAGACAACATTATCTGTGAGAGACTTCACCCCAAATCCGCTTCTCTAATGAACTTTACCGTTGGTAAACTTGATGATTTCCTTGAGAGCTGCTCCATAGCGCTAACCTTTCCCTTCCCTTGATATCTGGTGAGATATCCGTTAGAGACTGCTATACGATGTTGGTTCACGGATGAACCTTTACCGCTGTTTGGCGTGTCGTATTCTGGTGTGAGCATCCTTGCCCCACACTATATCTGGTGAGATCTATACCAGTTGTGACTCTTTAAATAAATCATCTTGTTTTCACTTGCATTTGGGTCTCCTGTGTATATACTTGTGACACACAGGGAAAAACATGCACCAAACCCCGTGGATCATGGAAACAAACACATACGACCCTTCATGAATGGCTAAATACTGCGTGACGTGTGCCCATGTGGTCTCACCCAGTCACTGCGGGTCTCACAGCTTGGCATGTTTGCCTTGCCTTTGGAAAGCATGTGCTCTCATGAATAATAAAGAAGCAGTGTCTTCGCAGAAATTTCCGCTATGAATAATAACAATAACTAGAATTGTACATTTCCTAAAAAAATGTGAATGGGGTTTGCGTGGCAAATCGATGGGGTACAATGCATTTTAATCTGTGCTAGGGTGTTCTGAGTGGTTACTAGGCAGTTTAGGGCGGTGATAGGGTGTACTGAGTGGTTGCTAAGGCATTGCTAGGTGGTTGCTAGGGTGTCCTGAGTGGTCGCTAGGCACCTACTGAGGCATTACTAGGCCGTTGCTAGGCGGTTGCTAGGTGGTTGCTAGGTGGTTGCTAGGGTAATTTGAGTGGTTGCTAGGCAGTTGCTAGGGTACCCTAGGTTGTTACTAGGCAAGCCTCAATTGTTTATACTTAGGAAGCATTTCTAGCAAGTTACAGCACTTGGCTAGTCAATATTAGCATGTGGCTAGTCATTGCTAGCATGTGTAGCATATATGAACTAACGTTTGCTAGCATGAGTCAAACGAGCCAATCCCCATGTCTCTACGACATTCTGATGTTGAAATATAGCTGTTGATAAATGGTTGCTAGGGTACTCTGTTTAGTTGCCATGGGCGTGATTACAGAGTGAAGTTGGGTGTGGTCGGTTGCCTAAGTGAAATGAGCCAACCCCCAAGTCAATAGAACACTGCTATGCAAATATATGTATGTAGGACAGTTATAATAGCAGTCTATGGGATTAGTTTGGGGGCGTGGCTTGTAAGCTTCATTATCATACTGAGATGCTGATTGGTTGCTTGAGTCAAATGAGCCAACCCCCATGTCTATAGGACACTCCTATGCAAAGATATGCATCTGGGCCAATTATAATAGCAGTCTATGCGATCAGTTTGAGGGCGTGGCTTGTGAGTTTCATTATCATATTGTGATGCTGATTGGTTGCCTGAGTCAAATGAGCCCACCCCCATGTCTGTATGACACTCCTATGTAATGTTATTGATGTGTGACATTTATAATGGGAGTCAATGGGCATCTCGGAAATGAATGGTAGTCAATGGGCCATGTTAAGTCAATGGGGACCAATTTGGGACGTTCTAGCACCCCAGGGGTACAACTTATACCCCTTTTCGGGGTATGTTTCTACTTAGGCTGCAACCCCCTACAGATGTGGCGAATCCTATATATCTATGAAATTCACACTGCGCAGTGATTCGTCAAAATTCGCCTCAATGTTAAGTGAATGGGAGATTTGGGATGGTTTGGGACCCCCTAGCTCCCCAGGGGTACAACATTTACCCCCTTTCGGGGTATGTACTTATGCGCGCTGTAACCCTTTCGAGATGTGGTGAATCCCATATTTGTACGAAATTCAGTATTGGTGCTATGACGATTTCCGGGAATAGTTTGTACTGTGCAGGTTTGTGTTCTAGAAAATGAATGGGAGTCAATGGGGCCATGTTAAGTCAATGGTAAACTTTGGGACATCCTAGAGCCCCAGGGGTGCAACATTTACCCCCTTGTGTGGTATATTCTTACTCAGGCAGCAACCCTCTCGAGATGTCGTTAATCCCATATTTGTAGGAAATTCACTTTTGGCGCTATGATGTGTCAAAGTTTGTCCCCAAAAAAACCCCGACCCCTTATAAAAGTCATAGCACACCATTCCTGATAAGACCGGATGATTTGTTGCCACTTTCAAGGGTCTGGGACGAAAACTGCAGGACAAGAAGCGTGCCGAAGTTTTGTACGGAAGAAAAAAAACAATAATCATAAGAAAAGTGAACAGTAAGAATAGACTTTGCCTATGGCAAACCCCATTAATAATAATCATCACTCCACAAGCAGATTTGCACTAAGTCACCAATTTTGATCCTGCCCCCAAAATTATTTTAAACCCATAAGATGAAATTAGCTGACAAAAGCTCAAAATTATCTAGTTTTCCCCACAATTAAAGCTGACAGGTGCTAACATTGTCTTAACTGATTTTTTTAAAGTACTCAAGGGTATCTTGAACCTTTAATATGTGCCTGTCAGTCAATCCAGTGGGTGGGGAAAACTGCCCTCCTGTGTTATGTTGGAGTGGGCCTGAACATCACTGGGATTTGGATCCTATTTTAATATCAGGAAATGGTAAAAAGAGACTTGTGTTTATTTCACTCAAATAGGACTGTGGACACATTATAATTACACACAGTTGTGTCAATGATATTGCATGGCTAACTTCCATCAGTATAACCAATATGACCACCTGCTTGTACAGGGAGTGTGCATTACAACCATGGAGACATTTGTGAGAGATGATTCAGAAAATACTGGATCCAGAATATATGGAAATTAGCCGATTTTTTGGTGCGGTATAATATCATTGTGCCTGCTCCAGCCATGGTACAGCAGCAAAGTTTTAATACTCATTTTAGTCTTAGTAAACAATGAATTTTGGATCACACTTTGAATAATAAAATGATCAAAACTCTTTGGTCATTTTTAAACAAGATGCTAAAGGTGTGTTTTCACAAAAAATTCTTTTCCCAAGCAAAGCTTTTTTGTTTTCTGTTGTTATCAATGGAACCACTGCATTATTAAAATGCCAGCAGTGTTGCAAGGCACTGAGCATACATTTTACACTTCAGTGGACACATGCCCTAATTATCTAATTCAATTCAATGATCTGTGCTAAGCTAAGCTAAAAGTGCTCCCGCCAGACAAAACTCAACTGTTTAGTGTTCCTTTTTAATAGGATGTCATCAAGGGGCTAGCAATGACATCTGGAAATCAAACCTTGCCTACAAAAAACATATTTTACATATTTTGTAATAGTTGTTAATAATTAAAATATATTGCAATCGATGTCAATGAAGTGACCATATATGGTTCCTTGCCTGAAAAGGGTTAAATTATGTGTATGAAAAAAACTTCTGTGTTCCTGTTGGTCCACAGCTCACAGGTGTGAATGAACCCAATGTGGGAGACTGAAAAAATCCTTTCTGTCAGGATGTCATAAAGCATCTTAGTCACAGCATTTGTCACAATGTCAGTGTCACGATAACTGTTGTCCTCAACGAAACACAGTGAGTCCCAATGTCAAAAGGATTGAACCAAAAACTGAGCTGATCTGCCATCAATCAACCTGATCTAACAAGAAAATATAACAGTTTTTACAAACTGCCATAAGATATTGATGGAATCATTACATGTAAATCATGAGCTAATTTGGGACATGACATTCTGGATCAATATGAAAGGGTGTGGACTTGACAACCAAAAATGGTGAAGTAAAATACAAACATAAGGGGCTCATCATACACTTGGTGCAGTAAGGCGCCAGATGTGTTTGGCGCAATGTGTTGCTATTTTCAGACCAGCACAAGCCTAATTTTTACATTTTGCGCCACGTTGTTTTAATAGCAAATCCATTTGCGCCACTTTGTGGATTCATGGGTGTGCTGGTCTAGAAAGGAGGTGTGTTAGAGAGCATTGTTGGCATGTTGGAACTGAACTGAAACTGAAATAGATTGTGCCATTGACCAGCTAAAAGCTGCTCTAAAATCCAGCGCAGAGCACGTTAGTTACGCGCTCATGCAGTTCCAAACACTTACACGTCTAACGCTTAATACACACAAGATGAACAGCAATACACAAATATATTGACAAATTAATAAAAAAATTAAAGATTAAAATGTTACAAAATTTATTATTTTCTACATAAATATAAAAACCCACTGCCTCTATGCCTTCATGTCAGGGGGATTTTTTTTTGTTTATTCATAACAATTTGCATTTGTATAATGTAATTAATATTGGCAGTATTATTTATTTCATGCATATTTATATTTGTTTCAATAAAAACAAGTTTAGATTTGTCCCTCTGTCAGGTTTTGAGACGTATGCATCACCATATGAAGCATAAGAACAGGACGTGTGTTTTGGATATAACTTATCACACTTCGTTATTATTGTTCATTTATTCGTTTTCTGGAAAATAGTTTTGAAACAAATCTTTGCACTTAACAAACTAAATTAAATATGTAGGCTAATGTATGTCTTCAGTGGAGTGCGTACAACACCGTTTCCTTATCCACAAAAGTAAAGGAGTAAAGTAAAGAGTAAAATAAAGAGAAAGTAAAAAGGCAGATTGGAGGAAGCTCAATCTTATTCCTTGCGCTGCAGATGGCCTGATTAACTGCTTTTTTTCGCTAGTAAAGCGTTCAGTTTTTTCACTTACAAAGTTCACCATGTAAATGGCAAATGCGCTATGACAGGACACATCTGACTCTTAAAGGTAATGTGAGATGAGACTCTAATTGTTTTAATGCACGTTATGCTGAAAACACACCTATTGATTAAGAGAATAAGTACAACCCTGTTAGACCATGTGCCACAGCACAGAGCATATTTTTCCATCCTTAAAATAGCAAAAGTGAATTCTGACACACCCTTAATGCTTTTGAGCCACACGCTTTAGACTTTGCGCCTAGATCGTTGAAATAGAGCCCATAGTGTTTCCTTACAAAGTAACATCGCCAACTACTGGCCTGGCATGTCCAATACATGTTGTGAATGTTGTGTCATGTTTTATTCCTTTGTAATTGTTATTAAAATATCAGAAGAGTTTTATGTCATCTATACATGTTAAATATGTAAGTCACTAAAAACCTGAAAATTCAACCTGATCTCACAAGGAAGCGTAACCATTTTATGTATTGTTGGATAAAGTTGCTAATTCATGCAAATTCATATGTTTTATGTGTATGGAAACAAACCAAACCCCATCTTTTGAACCTACCTCTCATTGGGGTTGAGCAAATCATGTTAAAAATGTACGAATGAGATTGTTCAAATGAATACAAATTTGCCACCAATAGTCAAAAAGTTACAAATTGCCACGAGATTGTGTTGAAAAATTAAATACTGCCTGGTAAAACATCCCCACATTTGGTTAAGCTTTGATTTATTTTAACCCTGCACTTTTTAAACAGATGTTTATTTCTACTTTTATTGAAATAAACTTACAAAACAGCTAGAGGTACAGTAGCAAAATCCTGGCACAGTCACGCATTATTACCTGAAAAATAAAACAGAAAAAATATTTATTTCACATATTTATTTGTTCTGTATCTCTGCCAAATTAAGGATAAACTGACTCACATATTTCAAGAGCTTCACCTCTCATTTCCAGCACGTCTGTACAGGTCGATTGTGTGGTCCAGCGCAGGGACAGCTGGGATTTCTCTGTAAGAAATGGCACACTTTAGGCATGACCCTAAAGTCGCAGACTGAACTATCCAACACCACTCACCAGTCAACTGTGAAAACAACCCGTGCTGTGGCCCTGCAGGGGGTCTGAATCCTCCTGAGGGCTCTGAGGTTTTGGGGGTGTTGGTGTGGATTTTTGCCCTCAGGAAAGGCTGGAAAAGGTGAAGCCTGAGACAGCGATTTTGCTTTCTAATTTACCTCATTGAAATGCTAATGAAAGCACTGCACTGTGATTAAAACTAACACACGCATACCACCAAAATGCTATTCAGATTGTTTAAAGCATAACAGTTATGACAGTTTCTGTATGTCACTTCACCTGACATAAAGGTTCCCTTGAAAAAAAAAGTTTACTTCAGCATACTTGTAAAAATAGTACATATAAGAGAAATACTGCTTTATATACTGTAAGTGTGAACTGAATGTAATGATTTCAGATAATTGCATGCTAATTGCGATTACATGAAAATTTTACTACTTTACATTTATATTAAATGCTAGCAGATAAACCTTAGACGGTTTTTAACCCATTGAAGTGGGGGTAATTACATTTTTGTATGTCATTTTATAATTACTTCTATTGTCTTTGAAATAAAGTCTACTTATGAATATTTCGACTAACATCATTTCATTTTTATTAAAAAAGTTTATCATATATTTAAATATAAATGTGCCACATGCATTAATATATTTGTAATTATGCATTTGTGATACTGAGGCTACATTTTAGTACTTCACATAACACACTACAGTACAGTTAAAAGGAAAATAAAGCATTTATTCTCCCTTCACAAGAAGATATTTTGAAGAATGGCAGCTGGCACCCATCATCTTCAATAGTAAGAATAAAATGTCTTCTTCGAAATGAATACAAAATGTTGCCTTTTGTATTCAACAGAAGAAAGAAACTCAAACAGATTATGAACAAATGAAGGATGAGTAGCGGATGACAGAGATTTCATTCACTCAAATAAAACTCCTTATTTAAAATGAGTTGAATCAACACAATATCCCAATAACTTATTTGTTTTATGTTCAATCCATTTAAAACAATTAAGTTCATTTAAAGGGCACCTACAATTTGTAGGCTGTTTGGACAGACATCTGTGTAGGTATAGTGTGTCCACAGTCATACTAGAGTGATATAAACATTAAGTCTCTTTTTAAAAATTTTCTAACATTAAAAATAGCATCCAGATCTCTCCCATTTTGAAGCCCACTGCAAAGTAATGTAAGAGTGCAGTTTCCTGCCCTCCGAAGGCTTTGCAGAAAAACTTGAATTAACTCCACAACAAATACATCAAATAACAAAGTTCTTACAGCAAGGGAGATCTGCTTCATTCTTGTCTGTCACTGTGCTGCTTATGTGTGAGACACAGCAGGAGATGGCTACACCCATCAGAGCAATAGTGAACGATCTCTATGGCTCTGACACACATGTGTGAACAGTGGGCGGAACAAGCTCATTTACATTAAAGGCACAGCAACAAAAACAGCTATAGTGTCCTAACTGCTCAATTCTTCAATATTCAAAAAAGGTAATAAATAATCTAACGGGTATTTTGAGCTGAAACTTTACAGACACATTCTGAAGACACAAAAGACTTAAATCTTGAAAAGGGTTTAATAAGAGCCCTTGAAACTGATTGTTTTGGAACAACATGAAGGAGTTGTGTGGAACCCAGCTTTTTTTTACAGTGTTTTTGGGTGAACTACCCCTTTAAGGTCCTGATTAACCATGATATAAAGTGAAATGAAACAACCGACTGATTAGTTAATTAATCGCATGATAATTCATTGGTTTGATAATTTCAAACAAAATCAGGCAAAAACAGTTTAGAAGATCAAAACAGCTTGCAAACTTATTAGTTTGTAAACACCTTCACACTATGCAATGGGTAACTACAGTTTATAAATATTATTTTAAACACTTATTTTTACAAGAAGTTTCTGTTACATATTTGTTGGCATGAATCATTTTTATGTTACATTCAGAAATTTTACCAAAGAAGATAGTTCACCCAAAAATTATAATGTACTCACAATTAAGTGGATCTACATTTTAATGAATTTCCTTCTGTTAAACACAAAACATGACATTCTGAACAATGTAGGAAAAACACAAGGAACAAAAATTACTGTGGATGTCAATGGCAATTTATTTTCAGTATTCTTCAGGATATTTTCCTTTGTGTTCAACAGAGGAAAGAAACTCAAGCAGGTTTGGAACAAGTAAATGATGACATATTTTTCATTTTCACTTTATTTTCTCTTCCCAGATGCATAGTTTATCATAAAACAATTGACAAACATTGACAAAATTCCTGGTCAATTCAGCAGTCTCCATTCTTCCAAATAAAATGTTAATCATAAATAAATATTAATAATCCTTAATCAAAACATAATAACTTGCTCTTCATATAAAGCGCCTGCTGTTTTGTTCAAATCACTCTTAATTTTCAACACCTCAACCGTCTGGCAACGCTATGATTTATAGCACATACTTTTGCAAATTGAATTAATTCCTGATAAAATATCCCACTCTAACATTTTTTTTGACTGAATCTCCTGCTTCACATGGAAACATATCTTATTTCTTATTACACACTCACAAAATGGATTCAGTCCAGCTCTGCACATTGACTTATTTAGACTATCTTAATCATATGCTAGCAATAGTATAGTACTAGCAGCTCTTATATTTTCACACTTTTCACACATTATTTTAAGGTACAATTCTCCCTATCAACAAACATTTAGCTCAATAAACTACTAATTTGCAGCTTATAAATAGTTATTAAGGAAATAATTAGTTTTTGTATTGGATATATAGGGATGTAGAATAATTCCATACTTTTAAAGTACTAATAAACAACAAATATCTTTATAAGTTCCTTATAGTTGTTTTATCACTTTTGAATCCATTCTGCCAATCTACGTCTGGCAGGAGTACTTTTAGCTTAGCTTAGCATAAACTTAGCATCTCATTAAAATATTTCAGAAAGAGTTTTGATAATTCCTCAATTTAAATCATGCATCATGTACTAAAATCAACAGAAAACAAAAAATTGCTATTTTCTAAGCTGATTTGGCTATTTTCATTCCAATGTGATAAACAAGAATTTTTGCTGCCGTAACATGGCTGCAGCAGGCACAGTGATATTACGCAGTTCATTTTAAAACGTAACACTCTAGCAACTTTTCATTTTCAATCAGTTTTAGTACAAGATGTAACTACAGAAAAGTCAAGCTTTATATAAGAACATTTTAATTTTCTTATAAAAGATCTTTTTTTTTTTAGCTAAATGCTAATGCTGTCTGAGTCAATGATCTATGCTAAGCTAAGCTAAAAGTTCTCCCGCCAGAACTGGTGATCAGCTGAATGGAAGCAACTGAACTGTTTAACTCAAGGACAGTATTTGGAGGATTTTTTAAAGGTGAAGTAGGAGATATGGAAAAATGCTAGCTTTAGCCTGTTAGCATTGAAAACATCCTTCCCATGCAAACATTTAAAGTCATGAACATGCACTGACAATCTCCTATTGTTTTTTTAAACTGTAAAGTATTCGCCTATATTCTAATTCCACCCATATCCTGAATCAGCACATGCAGTTCTATCTGGGCCAGTTAATGGATTATAATAGCCAGACGGTTTTGACCTCTGACATGTGTTATTGGAAGGATGTGGGATCCCCAAGCTTTGGACAACATCCGTGCTCATTTGGAAAGGATGGCGGGATTGCCTCTTAACTAATCGGGCATTAGCTCAATGCTGGCATCCAACCCTTGAACATGGCGCCTGGCAAAGGGCATGATGCCCACTATGGGGTTGCTTGGCAAGTGCCACTGTCTGTCATGTCGGGCCTCAGTGAAAACAAAAACATGACTTGATGATAGTGATATTCAGATGCTTTCATCTTCATAGTTTTGAGCGGGTCATTGCACAGGACTGCAGAGGTGATAATAAACAAGCATAAAAATAAACAAACACAATGAAATCAACACTCGGCAAGTGCCAAATGCAAGTAAAAATTGGAGTTGGCAAGTATATGAAACTCTTTACTTGCCAATTATCTGGTAATTTTCTTAAAATGAGTCTAACAATGAGTATACATGCAAAATGTTTTAGCACAATTAGCAAATCACAATCAAGGTCATTGCTTTAATTCTATAATTATGCATTCTGATGTTTTTTATGTGAATAGCTGATAACAATGCTTTCAGTGTGATTAAACAACTCTGTTGCTATATAAATTAACCACAAGAACTCCATCTCTACAAATG
>CAIGQZ010008319.1:1169557-1183742 GCA_903798205.1 Danio tinwini
AGCTGCTGTAGTTACAGTAAACAGCACTTGGAGGCGCTCAAGAGCAAAACTGTAAATGCGAGCGCACATTGAAGATGCCCAGAGGTGATATGAACGTGGAGCTGCTTATTGCACTGGTGAACAATAATAATTTCTTCATCGATAGAGCTGGAGCTGCTACTTGAACAGTCCATGCTTGTTCGAATCGCCAGTAACTTTAACAACAAGCGTCAACTTTCTGTCTTCTTCTTCTGTTACAAGCGGGTGTCAGAAGCTTAAAGTTGTGTAGCGCCATTTAACGTCAAGGAGTAATTTTGCATACTCTTCTGCTTGACGCCAGTGAAAATCGCTTGGGTTTATATCCGAAAAACGTCTCGAAAAACATTGACGATAAACGCAAACGATAAGCGTCCTGGTGTGTACGAGCCTTAACAGATAAACAAGACTCAGCAAAGTTTGTGTGTTTGAGAGGTGTAAATAGTCTGTGTAATTAGTCCTGAACAGCTTCAACTGTGTCTGTTTGCAAACATGGGGGATCTAGGCAAGGTGTGTGAGTGAAGTGCATGAAGGGATTTGTAGTGCAGTTAAATGTGAGTATTGTCCAGCAGCCTGCAAGAGCAACACTGCTGGCGATCGTAACAGTTACTGATATATAAATTACTATTACTATTATCAAGGCGTCACAGTGGCGCAAAATTGCCTCACAGCAAGAAGGTTGCTGGTTCAAGCCTCGGCTGAGTCAGTTGGCATTTCTGTGTGGAGTTTGCATGTTCTCCCCGTGTTTGCAGTTTGGTTGCTCTGGTTTCTCCCACAGTCCAAAGACATGTGGTATTTAATAAGCTAAATTGAACATAGTGTATGTGTGTGAAATCAAGAGTGTTTGCGTGTTTCCCAGTGCTGGGTTGCAGCTGGAAGGGCATCGCTGTGCAAAACATATGCTGGATAAGTTGGTGGTTCTTTCCGCTGTGGCGACCCCGATTAATAAAGGGACTAAGCCGAAAAGAAAATGAATGAATTATTATTATTATTATTGTAGTAGTAGAAGTAGTTGTAGTATTGTAATATTCAATTATTGTTGATTAATTTGTGTAGTTTAATAAATAATTTATTTCAATTTCAGCATGTTTTAATGAAATAATGCCTAAAAGACCTTCAAAAATAATGAAGAAATCTAATAAAGTAAATAATACTTATTGGAGGCTGTGCATGTTCTCTAATAAAGAATGACTGATGCTCATAATGAAGTTGGTAATATTTGTGAGCATCTTCACATAAAGCTGTGGAATTGTGTTTTGTATAAAAAATAAAACACTACAATTACTTTTTTTTAAAGCATAGCTCCCACAAAACCAACTAAACCTGCAACAATAAAGAAGAGTGCTTCAGAAACAAGGTTACATTGCACAAATCCACACTTTATGTTTTTCTGGCAGCACAGGGACATTTTTAGACGAGAGAATATGGAATGGTGATATTTGAAATGAAAAAGCTTCTACTTATTGAAGTCAATTCAATATGCACTATAAAACAGCTTATCTGAAAGAGATGTGAACAAATTTGACTGAAGCACATCAACAAGCACATCATGGCTCAAAGATTCTTACACAAATTAAGCCTCCCAGCCAAAAGACCTCCTATGATGCTTTAATGTTGTAAGTGGTTGCCAGGGCATTACAATTTGGTTGCTTCTATATTGTTATGGTGCTCTAGTTACTAGGATGTGCTATGTAGCCAGAGAGTGCTAGATTGTTGCCGATAGTTACTAAACAATTTTTTTGAAATTTCTAAATAGTTAGGTCATTGCTATAGGTGTTTTCTAGGGTATTCTGGCTGTTGGGTGTTCTGTTTAGTTAAATCATTGCTACAGTGTTCCATGCAGTTACCAGGCTGTAACTAGCTAGTTGGCGGGGTCTCATGGTTAATTTCCTGGCTACTGCTAACATGTTCTAGATAGTTATTGTTTCAAGGTGGTGCAACTGTGTTCTGACTTGCTATTTAATCTAGTTATGTTATACCATTTCTAGATAATTGCAATGGTATTTAAGTAGTTTATAATCTGTAGTGGTTGCCAGGGTCTTATGTATAACTAATTATAACCCCATAGCAACAGCCAGAACACCCTGTCAACCACCTTGCAATGGCCTCTTAACTATCTAGAAAACCCTAGAAATGGCCTACATAAGACTACATTGAAGTTGAATTTACTACACAACTGTTAGAAAAGAATGTGCTATGTATTATGAATGTGAGTAGTAGGAATGGAGCTCAGACATACTACATCTGATATTTGTCACGTCAGTTGCGTCGCTTCACTCCCATTCATAAGTTCTCTCACATGGCATGATGAGATGGCGTAGCATCCATCAGATGCATACTTCAGAATCTGGAAGTTGTAGTTCATCTGTGTACTTCTCGCATGTTACTTTTAATGTACTTTATAGTATGGAAGTAACAGCAATATAAGTTCCTTTGTAATCAACTAGAACATCCTAACAACTACAGTACCTTGTAGAGGTGTAATAAGTATGCAGAACAATAGAAACAGCCAGAACATCCTGATATCAATGTTTAGTAACAACATAGAGAAATTTTTATAGAGAAACCAGCTAGAAATAGTCAGTTAACTACTGTACCTTAACAAAATTCCAACAACAAAATAACTAAGTCAGATATATAGAAATTGCAACCCAGGCTCATTCTGATTTTGTACTTCTATACACAATTCTGGAAAGAGCAAAATATGTCCCATGAGCTATGTTTATTTATTTATTTTTTTGCAGTTTTTGTTTTCGCGAATCCAACAAAGGCCGCTGTGTATGCTTTTTCAGATCTCAAATTTCTTTCGCGAGTGCCATTTGCGCCTGCTGTTCTCACATATGTCCACCAGAGGCCGCTGTCGACTGACTGACTGACCAACCGACCGATATCCCCACCCTCTCCTTTCCCTAAACCCAACCGGAAGTGTTTTAAAAGCACAGATTAACCAGCCCACCCACTTCTCAAAACCCAACCTCAGTGTTTTAAAAAGCAATCCAGAAAAAGAAAAGCCCCCTGATTTTTACCATGTTTTCAGATTTTACCACATTCTAACTCTGTTTTTTACTTGTTTATTTTATTTTTTAGCTTTTGTCTTACCTGTTTTCTGGAACTGTTCTTCACCGGACTCAAAACCCTGTTGTCGTGGTCAACTCCTCTCTGCGTCTCAAGTCCACCGACGTACATGTCGAGCAACCGAACAAACTGGTAACAGCAGAAAAGCCGTCTATATGGAGGTAAGCGGTCAGCTGGTAAGCGCAAAAAGGAACGTGTCAGACCGCCCCGTAGCGTTCGTTTTAAAGATGAAATGCAGCCATACATAGCTCTGGCTACATAATTCGCGATCTCCAGAAATGTATATAGGGCTACGTTTTTAAAATGAGCCTATGTTGAGAAATTGATTAGTATTTACAAACAGCGAAACACAGCGGCATCCACTTTGCATTAGGGATGCTCAAAATAACTGATTAACTGTTAAACGAAAGGGTGCGTTTGTAACCGATTAATAGTATCAGTTAAACGATTAAAAAATATTATTTTATATATTTTTAAAGTTTGGCTGCATAAGGGGCCGATTACCAAACACACTTTTTGCATTGAGGCATTTTTTTTTATGGTTTAATAAATGTTTTGCTCGCTGCTCATGCAACCACACATGCCTACAGACGTAGTTTGTCAAAGAAGCAAAATGAAAGAAGAATATTTTTAGTCACAGTTTGACAGATGAGTCGATACAAATCAGCGCTGATGCTGATTGCGAGTGAGACGGAGGAAATAAGTCATTATGACATAATCTTTAAACTAATGACTTCTATTATAATGTTAAAAGGGGTTTTGTGACATAATAACAACAAAGCATTAATCAAATGCATATTTTCAGTGGAGCGATTGATTTAATAGCCTGATATTTTTATATGACGGACGAAAAAAAATGATTGGAAAAATCAGCAAATGCCGGTTCTTAAAAAGATTCAGTCAGTGTTTTCGTTTTGTAATCTAAATTTAGTGATTTAGGTGAAAAATATCTAAGGCAGGCCTGTTTATTTTATTATTATTATTTAGTTTATTCTTTTTTTCTATGCTGTAACACTGCAGGTTCGTGAAGATGTTCTGTTATGTTCTGTATCCTGCTGTTTGCATGTTAAAATAAATCAGTATTTTAAAATATTTAATGTGTCACAAAATAGAAACCTCAATTTTTTTTATTAAATAATATTTTAATATTTATCTGTTAATGGTTAACGGTTAATATTCGGTTAATGAGCTGCGGTTGTCAGTTGGTAAAAAAAAACGAAATGAGCATCTCTACTTTGCATCAATGTTGTAACTATCACAACATATAATCACATAGAAATAGTGTAATAGCAACCTATAACAATCTAGCAACAGCCATAACAACTTGCCAATCAACTTGCAAATACCTAACAGCCACCTCGAACTTAGGTAGTTAGGTTTTTGCACATCAGTTGTTGCTAGAATGCTCAAGCAATGGTTAGGTTGTTCTAGGTCAGTGTTTCTCAACTACGTTCCTGAAGGACCACCAACTCTGCACATTTTCCAGTGCCTCCTCAACCAAACACACCTGATTCTGATCATCAGCTCATTAGTACACACTGAAAGACCTGAAATGGGTGTGGCAGACAAAGGAGACATCCAAAACATGCAGTGTTGGTGATCCTACAGGAATATGGTTGAGAAACACTGCTTGGTTTGCAATGTGTTTTAAATGGTTACTAGGCTGATTACAACTGTGTTCTTAATGGCATTCACATTCAAAATGCCCTTACAGATTTCCTGTGAAGGTTGGTTTTAAGGGTAAGGAAGGGTAAGGTCATATAATAAGTGGTTTTTACAGTATAAAATACATTATGCCTATGGAGTGTCCTAAAAAAACCCCACCAAAACCAACATGTGTGTAATTATCTGCAAAATCTGTCAATGAAAACCATTATACATCTGCCCTAACAAACTGTGGGTAATCTAAAGTATAATTAACGTCTGTAATTGCGGTGTGGGATGAATTATGCGCAGAACTTTAATACTTATGGTTAGTGGCTGGTTCAAATCACCAACATTTACAGTAGTATGAGCAAGACTAAAAGCGATGATTGCCAAGGCAAACACTGGTAACAAAAAGCAAGATAATTTCATATTAATAACTGAGAACATCTGAAGAATTTTAGCAGACTTCTGAGCAGCATTCAGAGCGGGTGTTTTATATATATATGCACGCACAGAAAGATAAAAAGAGTACAGCTGGATTTGCCTGTATAAGGCAATAAAGCACTTGCTCTGCAAAGAGAGAGACAGAGAGGCCCAGCAGCCCAGAAAAAAAACACTAGAGGCCCCGTTATGCAGAAACACAGATTTAATGTAAGGCTTGGCTCCCTGTTATGGTCGGTAGAGAGAGGGAAAAGCTGGTCTGGATCTGACGAAGAAGGAAAGAGGCATTGGGAGAGGAAAAAAAAACAGCTTCTAGCGCTGGTGCTCAGAGGCTGCATGGCGGAGAACTGACGGTCCTTGCCATGCAGGTGAGCTGTAAAATCTGCTTACAAATGGGCTGCATTTCAAAGGCCTTAGTGGTGGGCTGCTTTTGAAAGGCCTTCATGGATTCCCTGTCGTCTACAGCAGTGTGTGACGTCCACAATGCCATCCTGCATTAAATTAACAACCCACGCCCAAGGGAAATCAGGGAAACTTGCAGTAAATTGACAATGCCCACACCCTTCCACTCCCTTATTTATAGTTTCACGCTCAATAACCTGGTTATTAAAGCAGGTTTACAAGAAGCTCGCATACATCCCGGAATTAGATGTATGAAGTAGAAAGGTCGCCATCTGTCACAGCGATAAACAAACATTCATTTAAGCAAACGGTGAAAAGTTGAAGCAAACACTTCAATCAGATCTTCATTTTCAATAAAGGTGCATTAGGCATGAATAAAAACTGATGTACATCATAAAACGCGCTATGAAAAAATTCAGTTTGAGAACATCTGGATGCAGTGTTGCTGTCCAATTGATAGCAAATACGTGCAGGCATGCTGTTACAGAATAACATGCCAGTCGCAATGTTGCAAATTCAGAGCAAAGCTGACAGCTGAGGATACTGTTCATGAGAGGACTCCATATTGAAATTTTGTAATAAACAGGCCACATATCCAGTTCTTCACACCCTGACTTTCACACTATTCATTCATTCATTCATTTTCTTTTCGGCTTAGTCCCTCAGGGGTCGCCACAGTGGAATGAACCGCCAATTTATCCAGCGTATGTTTCACATACACTGCAGACAATTTAGCTTACCCAATTCACCTGTAGCGCATGTCTTTGGACATGTGGGGGAAACCGGAGCACTCAGAGGAAACCCACGCAAACATGGGGAGAACATGCAAACTCCACACAGAAATGCCAACTAACCCTGCCGACACTCGAACCAGCGAGTTTCTTGCTGTGAGGCGACAGCGCTACAGCACCACGCCACTCCACCTTCACACTAGTAAAGTATTAAATCCCAAGAAAATAGCTATATGTGTGGTAAACCTATTTAATCTCTTCCTAAATAAACGACATTAGCATTAGCACTCAGCTATTGTCAGTAAACTGCTGTCAACAGATGCGTGTGATTTATGCTCATTAAGCTGCATAATCTCCACGAACCGTCTCGTGCTTTTAATTATTTCACTGCAATAACAACTAGTCTGGTTTTCACACACTATGTAGTTTTGAAGTGAATCTGTAATAACATTAAGGTTTTATTGTGCACATTAGTGATAATCATTGCACTAAACTGTACCTATGGGACAATCTTACATTATCTGTCCCTGAAATAAAAACATAAATACAGTGAATAAAAAGTATTTCATCCCAAACATTTCTAAAATGGATTGATGGTTGATTTCTGTGAGTTGCTCTGTAAAGGATTATGTCATTCATTTGGTTCTCAAATTGTTTTTCTTTATTAAAAACAGTTTACAAATGTACAAACACTGTGATTGTCCCAATTGAACCTACAGCTTTAATAGTTTTGTTACGCTAATTTAGTTAGTTTTGTTACTGTTATTTAGAAAAAAAAACTTCAGAAATATCAAGTTTAAGTTGTTCTCATTCACATCAATTGAATAAAAACATGAAATTATAAATACATTCTACAGATAAATCCTACAAATACATAATACAAAAAAAATACAATTGTCCCCATGTTTCTGTCAGTCCTGTCACATTTGCATTAAATTGAACATAAAATGTGTGCATTACACCTTTAAGGTTATGACTCGGAGGTGACATCATTTGATGGAGAAGCTGACAGTGATCAAGGATGCGTTCTATCACTGAATTGTATGATTTTATGCTTTTTTTAAATGATACTTCGAGGACAACAAGCTTTAAGATCAGGCTCTGTCACATTTTTTATAAGTGAAAATGTACGTTTCTGGTACAATGTCCACTGTATCTATGAAAGAAAACCTATGTGAACTGAACTAAACTGAAGCAATTCAAATGTCAGTGTACTTTTGAACACATCTCAGACTGCTAATAAGCTAATAATATGTTTTAAGGTCACAACTGAAGTGTTGACTTTCTTGATTATACTTTTGAGAAACACTACAGCAGTTTATCGCTTCATAAACATTACCATACCATGATCCCTCAAAATGAGCATCTGATATTGAGGTTTATATTAGGCTATGACGTTTGATATTTTGTTGAAAAAACACAATGTTGACCATGGTAAGTCACAACCTTCAATATGCTTGGTCCAGATAAATATATGTAGACCAAAACCACAGACTCAATTGCAGAGAAGTTTAATATTTTATTTAAACCAACATTTCAGCAAAAAGCCTTTGTCTACTTATGGTTTTTGCATTGTAGGGGAGAGGTATAAATAAATAATTATTCACAAGTGTGATCAATCTCAATCCGAACAACAACCAATTAACATTAAGAAAAACAAAAATCAGGTCATACTAAGCAATATACCCAGAGCATAAAGTACTTATACAGCGACTTTTTACAATATGAAATTCACTTTGTTAGCATACATATATATTCAGATCCTGCTAAAAAGGAGGCTTGTTGGATCTACAAACTAAATACTTTACCTTCAAATGGTTCAAATGTGAATTTTGAGCAGTTTTTTGTAAGCGATGTGACCAATACTCATTTGTATTATGTTGAGATTTATAGAAGTGAGATTTATAGAAGTGTATAAATTTAATATTGTGAAAAAGTTGTTGTACATACCTATTGTACATGTATTGTTCAATTATTTTAGACCATGTTTCAGACAAAAACAAAGTTAATTTCTGGAGTTTCAAAACAGTTTAATAAAGCAAACTATCCGCTTGTTAAGTCGTGACGTATCACACTGTTTACGAGTCTAAGCCGCTACTCATTTGAATTGAGAAAATATTAGTTCATGACATCTTTTTAGTCATATTACATATTAAAGTGAATTTTATATAAAATTATAGTGTACACATCATTCTCTGGGCTTGCTGCATTACAAATACCAAAATTTTAACAATTAAAAAAAAATGTATCACTTTCTGGCCATAAAAATAAATCGGATAATACGCTTAATAGGCTTGGATGTATATAACTATATACACCATTTGATGATGATTCCCATACAGTTTGATATAGTGCTAAGACCCAGAAGCCGCTTTGCGTGACATCACACTTAACAAGCGGATAGAAAATTGACCTCTGACCGGTAAACACCTTTTAATTTCCACTGGTCAGTACTCTGAGATAGAAATTTCTCTCCAATCTTTTCTTCTGTTCGGTAAATTAAGGTCAGGCTTCCACAGGCAAATACTAACTGACAACCAGCTGGGTTTCAGTCAACCTGTGTTATTGCAAATTTTTTTTCATTATCACAAGAAAGACAAATGATGAAAATCGCAATTTTTTAAAATAAAAATCCTTTTGTTTGTAAAAAAGGGGTCTGCGCTCATTTGAGATGGTCTTTAGACTTGATTGAAAAAGGATTCATGTGAATAATCAGAGATGACAATGCATTTGCTGAATAAAATGACGTATAACATTACATCCACGTGACTATCAGCTGTCTACATTATGATTGCCTTGTTTACAGTTGGTTACTAGGTTACCAATACTACAGTCAGCTGCTCTAAAACTTGATGGAAACACACCTAATTTGTAATTTGGGATGGGTTTTTTTTTCATTGTTTGTGAACTTTAAAAAAAAAAACAGTTCACGTCAAGAAGGAAACTGGGCTTTTTAGTTACAAGTAGCACAACTTTGGTTTTCACAGAGAAATACAAAGGAAATAAACATGCCCAGGAAACACTTTTCCACTTTGCTGAAATTCAAATGTTTTGTGGTCATTTACATGCAAACACGTCTAAACGACAACCATAGTGTGTTTGTGATCATGATTCAAGCCATTTTGTTCATTTATTTGCTCATCTTTTTCTCCATACAATTGGAGAAGTCTTTTTTCTCCACACAATGGAATTAAATGTTTACTGAAACAGTTTGGTTACCCTTATACATCCACATTTTTGTGGAATTTTTTCTATTTTTTTTCTATTCCCTCATATATCTAGAGCATGTATGCGACATTTTAGCACAAAATATCACACAAATAATAATTTTTGAATCTACTTGTGGTGTTTTGATGCCTGTCACTTTAAATTTAAATGAGGGTGTACTAACACTATGCTATCCAAACTGTGTCAAGGCACATTTCCCAGTTCATCTGACAAGTGTGAGTGCTAAGTGGCAGATTCAAAACTCTAATGGCCGATGGCTGCTTCTTACTCAGGGCTGTCTATGCTAATGAGGGAAAGATCATCACTAATGGGCAGAGCTTTACCCCTCTAATACACATACAAAGGGAAAATGTCAATCAAAACGTTTTTGCATTTTATCAAGTGTGATTATAAAAAATAGAATTAAATCATAGTTTTTACCAATAGAGGCTAGCTATAATCCCACATTGTTTCCACACAACTGTATTTAAACATTTTATAAAACTGATTTTTGTATAATAGATCCCCTTTAAATCTGTTAAGATGGTTGAACAAAATATTCTGTAGTTAAATAAAATTATATTTTTGTTGGACGACCTCATTTAAATCTGCATGGGAAGTTTTTACTTAATTCATTTATATTCTTGAGTGCATATTCAGCTAATTTGTTTGTGACCAAAAGCTGCAATAAAACATCAACAAGAAGATATCAAAAAAGCCAAATCAGCTCTGATCGCAGTATCGCATAGTTTTCCAAAACAAATGGAAAGAAAGGTCAAAAACAATCAAAAGATGCTCATGGTGTGCTTACAGCCCCTTTAATGCAGTCGAGACATTCAGACACCGGGACAAGGGAGACATCACAAACAAATCACAGTGTGATAGTGAGCGCTAAAAGAGCTTCCAATTTCCTCCATAGTCCTCAAATCTGTGCCCATGTGTGTTGCCTGTGTTTCCACCGCTGGGAGGCAGGTAGAAAGCTCTTCGTGGCGTCTTCTCACCCACTGCTTAATCTCACCCGCAATCATGCTCAGTGACAGGCGCACAAAGCCAGACACCAAGCACAACAAGGCCTTGCTATTATGTAACCACCGACAGCTGGGCGAGAAGAGGAGGGGCGACCCAGTCGTTGTGGCAGCACTTTGTGTCACCCAGACGTGACAATCAAGAAGAGGCCAAGGACGGAGAATGGAGGGAGGGCAATACGTGTGTGTGTGTTTGTGTGTGTGGGTGTGTGTGTGTGTGTGTGTGTGTGTGTGTGGGGGGGGTGTTAAGGATAAAACAGGATGGATGTGGCTTATGTTAAATCAGGCCGAATCAAAACACATCCAGCGTGAGGGATAAGGATGTTGACCTTTTTCTTAGCCACTGATGGAGCAGACAAAAGTGCTTAGGCCTTGAGTGTTACCGTGCATAGTTTGATAAGAAAGTACAACACAGTGACAGGAAAAAATTATGTATGCGGAAACTATTTTCATTCAGAAATTGCTGTAAATTAAGCAATTCATTACAAAAAAAAGTGGAACTTTGAAGCAGAAGAACTTACAGAGTATGCGAAGGTGTGTTTAGCTTGTTTGTACAACAGTTTTGATTTGTCATCTTTAAATGAGAATTAAAAAGTATGCCTTCCATTATTTAATGAGAAGCACATATTAAGTATTTTGGGAAGAAAGTTGTAAAAAATCTGTAAAAAAACATGAAAAAGTACTGGCAGCTTACTACACAGATTAGATTGCATTAATTGACAGTGTAAATTCACTGTTGTACTTTCCATGGCCGGTTCACACAAGACAATAATCATTTAAAATAATTATACAAATTTAATATAGCAGTCTTTTAACTAAAATATTGTGATTTTTTTTTTATTAACTGTACTTACCAGGGGAAAATAGAGGAAGAACCATGTCCCGTCGTCCATCAAACGATGTCTGAGCTGCGATCCCGGTCCCATAATGCAATTGGAAAGTGTATATAAACGGAAAAACAACCGTAACACGTGTAATATGGAAAAATTCTGTTAAAACATACAGTCATTTTACTGGTATTGTACAGTTTTTTTACAGTGTAGCCTATTTCTTTAAAAAAAATTAAATAATAAATATTGACAGAAAAAAATATGTATGGTAAAACTATTTTCATTCAGAAATTGCTGTAAATTTAGCAATTCATTACAGAAAAAGTGGAACTCTTAAGCAGAAGAACTTAAAGCGTATGCGAAGGTATGTTTAGCTTGTTTGTACAACAGTTTTAATTCGTCATCTTCAAAGAAGAATAAAAAAAATGTCTATCTTCCATTATTTAATGAGAAGCACATATAAGTATTTTGGGAAGAATATATAAAAAAAAAAAGGCAAGACAAATTGCTAGTTTATGCTAGGTGTTGCCTGTTACACTCTAAAAAAATCTGTGAAAAAAAGGGAAAAAGTACTGGCAGCTTATTACACAGATTTTTTTTACTGTAAATTAAAAACAGAAAACTTCCGTTAATTGACAGTGTTAATTCACTGTTCTGCTTTCCATGGCGGGATCAGACAAGACAATAATCATTTAAAAAAGTGATAAGCTGAAAAATATTAAAAAAATATTACTTATGAAATAATAAATATTGACAGAAAAAAAGGTGTATGGTGAAACTATCTTCATTCAAAAATTGCTGTAAAATTTAGCAGTTCATTGCAGAAAAAGCGAACCTCTGAAGCAGAAGAACTTACAGAGATGTGAAGAGGTGTGATTAGCTTTTAGCTTGTTTTTACAACAGTTTTGATTATTCTTCAAAGGAGAATTAAAAAAATAGTCTATCTTACATTATTTAAGGAGAAGCACATATTAAGTATTTTGGGAAGAAAACTTTCAAAAAAGCAAGACAAATTGCTAGTTCATGCTAGGTTTTGCTAGTTAGCTTATTTGCTAACTCAGGAAATTTAAAGTTACTCACCCCTATGTTTCACTTTCATTCATCTGTTACTTTGAGAAACACATCACCAAAATTATTCAGACATATTCTACTTCTATATTTGAGTAAGCAAACTATACTAGATCTTTTGCTTTTAGGTGAAGCATTTCTTTTTGACTTATATCTGTGAAAATAGTTAAGCAAAATGCTACAGCTACAAGCTAAAAGTTGGCACTGCTAAAAGTTAGAATGTTTAACAAATTGACTTTTTTATCACAATGATATAAAAAACTGCCTACAGATCTGTGAAAATGACAAAACGACTGTATTATGTATGCCAGACCAGTAGGTGGCAATGTCACAAAAATAAAACAATATTCATTTACACACGTACAGTCATATAATGTTTGCTTGTAAACCAGCCATATGGTTATAGTATAGACTGGTTATATAGCCTATAGTTTGAACATATAGTATGCATGCATCTGAGATAAACTGTTTCTGAATTTAGGAATGCATTTTAGAGGCATTTTTTGACTAATCTTTAAATGGCTTATTTTTTACTTTGAAACTTGATGCATTTTAAGTTTGCATTTTAAACTGCTGTCAAGTAAAGGAAAAGCCAAAATGCATGAAAGGTTTTAAATATTTAGTTGAAAAGTGTGTAAACGGCAGCTCAAAGAATGCTTTTTAGTAAACCTAAACTAGCTGTGGGCTAAAATCTGAGGAATGAAATCTCATTTTGCCAGCATGCAGCTTACCAGAAAAGGCCTAAATATCGTCACACCATATAAGCAGATTTTTTTTTATTCTTCTGCATAAAGTAAGAGGTGACATGGTGCCGCAATGTTCAGAGGCACCCAAATATTTGATTGAATTCCCGTCGCATTCCACATGATCAGGCGTTTCTTAGGAGCTGCTTCACAGACCTCCTGTGCCAGAAAGGCATGTTACTGGCAGTCGCTTCTGGAGCCAGAATAGCAGGAGCTAATCAACAGGAAGGAGAAAGATTTGGCTGGGAATCCCAAATACTTGAATCAAATGACAGAAATGAATGTGAGGAACCCCTGACTAGAGTGCCTGGATGCCAAAACCAAACAGGGGTTCCTCACAGGTCTTTACACCAGTGTAGGTCTATTGGAATGAAAAGAGCATTCAATGATGCCATTGTATGAAATTAATTAGGATCATTATAGATTTTCTTTTCTTTAATATAATATAATATAATATAATATAATATAATATAATATAATATAATAAATATAATATAGGCGACGCAGTGGAGCAGTAGGTAGTGCTGTCGCCTCACAGCAAGAAGGTCTCTGGTTCGAGCCTCGGCTGGGTCAGTTGGCGTTTCTGTGTGGAGTTTGCATGTTCTCCCTGCGTTCGCGTGGGCTTCCTCCGGGTGCTCCGGTTTCCCCCACAGTCCAAAGACATGCGGTACAGGTGAATTGGGTAGGCTAAATTGTCCTTAGTGTGTATGGATGTTTCCCAGAGATGGGTTGCGGCTGGAAGGGCATCCGCTGCGTAAAACGTGTGCTGGATAAGTTAGCGGTTCATTCCGCTGTGGCGACCCCGGATTAATAAAGGGACTAAGCCGAAAAGAAAATGAATGAATGAATGAATAATATAATATAATATGTGTTTGAGTAAAATGTTTTATTCTGCAAACTACTGATAAGATTTTTTCATAATTGTAATAAAGAATATATATATATATATATATATATATATATATGTGTGTGTGTGTGTGTGTGTGTGTGTGTGTGTGTGT
>CAIGQZ010008319.1:1183842-1207559 GCA_903798205.1 Danio tinwini
GTGTGTGTGTGTGTGTGTGTGTGTGTGTGTGTGTGTGTGAGCTTTTAGAATTCTTAGTACAAATAAAATATTGATCATCAAAACCATATTAGATACATGTTTGAGTAGAATCAAGATTAAACATCTTGGAACTGTGTGCCCCATTTCAGCTAATAAACTACCAAACTCGGCTAATGCATGAGTGCGCGTGGTGCGCGCTCACGCATATTCTCGTTGCATTAACAGAACTATCAATGTATCTAGAGGTCAGAGTACAGAGAATCCTGCTCCCCAGAGACTAGAGCCTACAGCGCGGACTGCGCACGTTTAAAGACCATATACATGCCTGCGGTGAAATAAAAATAAAATAAAAAACTATGTATATCCTCCCTTATGCTCTTTTACTACTTTAAGAATCACAATATCATTTAAAATATAGTGTCAAGCTACATTATTATTTGTTTTTGTTACTTGATAACATCAAACTCCACTCCGGGTTTTCGCCGTGATCCTCTCTTCAATTTACTGTGTGTGCTTTCAGAGCCGTGGCGCGCACTGACAACCTTCGGGATTCCTCCGCGGCTCACTTGTGTGTATGTTGTGACAGTGAGGCTCTTTCACTGCAGTAAAGCGACTCGACGTTCGGTCAGTACATCTGAGAGAACCTTTCCATAACATAATGCGTGACTTGATTTTAATGGAGCGTTGGGTACTTTTAAGACATTCAAGAGAGAAATAATTTTAATTAACTTAGGTACTATTTCGCTCATCTGCCCTGTCTCTTACACATACAATGCATTCCTGTGTTGCTCCGCGCGTGATGTGGCCGGGCCTGCCTGCTGTTCCTGTAAACTCCCGCCTTAACTAAAGCAGGCTGAAGCACAAGAGAAATGCAGCTGAAGCAGAGCTGATGATAGAAAGTGTGCCTCTATACACATTAGAGAGTTGTGCTGCTGTGTACAGAAGGGAGGCTGTTGTTTTGAATAGTACATTTTAAATATGATGTATACTACAATTTAACAGAAAGTAAAATAAAAAAATAAGCAATTAATATTAACAAAAATTATCATGATTGTTGAACGTGGCATATGACATTGTTCGTTGAATCTTGGAGTACAATGTAAAAATAGAGGTAAGTATGGTAAAAACCATACAGTATTCTAATGTGGTTTACCACCTGATACCATGATCACATAGCTTTTTCACGAATGTTCACTTGATAACAACACAATACCTTCTATTATAAATTGGTATCAACATTTCATGGCATAATAGTTGCTGTAACTTAAACCACGTTATGTTTCTCACTATCAAAAAGAAGATGAATAGATAGACAAACTTAAGATAAAAAATTTTGAGACTTAATATTCTGTAGGCCTCATTTTAACATTACATTGTTCATTACTGTAATATATTGTATTAATAAATCCCACACATTCCTGCTCTCTTGTTATTCAAATCCAGTATGCTATTCATTTTTGTTACGGAAGACAAGAAGTATTTTGAACAGACAAACGTTAACTCTTGAATTGCATGCTAGGCACTGGGCCCTTAAAAAAGTATGCAAGAAGTACTTCTGGAGAGATTTTGAAGACTACATCCAATGGACACCAAGCCATGGGAAAGAATTTACATTTGAAAGTGAAGCAAGAAAACCTATCCAGGTAGGTCATGCGATAATGACAAGATGGTGGATTCTGTCAGAATTTGAATCATATCACTCATATTTATACTATATAGATTATACGTTTAAAATTCAAATTCAGTTGCATTACCTACTTAGTATGTGTTTTTGAATGAGCCATTTCACTATTCTGCATATTAAATAGGTAAATAACCAATAGTCACCAAGAACTATAATCAACAGACAATAACATTATTAATCCAAGAGTTTGCTGCAGTTTAGAGTGCTCCTTAAACTCAGATTCTAACTGAAATTTAAGGTTTTTATTGTTCACCTGGTTGAAAAAATAGTTTTAAAGTGATTTCAACCATATTCATCCTCTGTAGATGTGTATTTCCGTATATTCTAAATCATTTGGATTAATTTGAAAAAATTCATAGATATTGGCATTATAGTTATCCTTGTCATCCTTTTACTAGTTTAGCTGCGTTTTTGTCCTTTTTGATACGTTCAGTTTATAGAAATGTGTAAAAAGTTTTACAATTCTCCTTTTGTCCTCCACGGAATGACTAGTCTGGAATAGCTTTCAGAAATTTTCTTTTTCAGTAAACCTTTTCTTTATTGAACCCTATGTCTATAAGCTACACTTTTATATACAATAAAGAATGACGATTGCATTCATCAATGGAACGATCCTTCACTGAACTCAATCAGATTTTCAAAACACTTTCTTTCAAAACTTTTCTCTATGACATTTATTAATTCTATGCGTTAGGATTTAAAGGTCCAGAATGGAAAGTGAGCGATATATCTTCCTCTCAGTCTCGCCATATCTTAAAAGGGAGTTGCTCTGAATAATTTCATGAAATGTCAATTAATCCAAAGGCCTTTGCTGTTTTGCATAGCGATCTTAACAGGGGGCAGCAGTGGCAGCTCCATGTGAGTAGAGACCGACGATTTCATGGCTGGAGTTGTGGGGGGAAATGAGATTCCAGCGGCCCTAAGTGACAGTTTACGGTCTCTGATTTGGTTTGGGAAGAGATTGCCAGGCAACAAAACCAGCCTGAGTCCTGAATGAAACAGCCATCTGTTCCGCAGCCCGCTAAAACTGAATTAATTTCACATAATCCTGGAATTCAGAGCTAGATTGATGTCTTGGGTAAAACGGTGTACTTCTTGGAGCCCATCTTTGGTCTGGGTGATCTTATAACCTGGCCTTGTATTATTGTCTCTTTGGAGTATAGCATATTTGGTGTGTAATGAAAAGAAATTTGGCATATTTTACATTTCCTTTGTCAAAAGGTACAAATGGTGAAGATCTCCCTGCTTTATACCCTCAAACAAAAACACAAATCAGACAAAGGGAAAGCAGGCTGGTGCATCTGTGGTGTAAATCAGGTCATACAAGACTAATCCCTTTGTGTATATGTCATGTTAGCAGGGTTTACCTCACAATCCAAAAAACCAATGCAAAGAGGGCAGCTTTAAAGATTTTGCCTTGGGTCTTTTGTAGTTTTTAGAGGTGTTCGCAAAGGCAAGAACCACCACTACTGTATACTACTGTCTGAAATTATGCATTGAAATCATGTTGTTGAGACGAGAAGTTTGTTTAAGCCTGCTATTGTTACATTTTAAAATACACATTAAACTTTATGGTCTATTCTCAGTTTACACCTGGTGTTTTTTAGCTACTTTCCACTTTAGCTGGTCTATAATTGAACATCACCTATAATGATAAAACAAACAAAAGAGAATGAAGCTATCTTCTCCTGCTACATTCGCACACACTAACAAAACCCATTCCATTTCAGAGTCGCACAAAACTTTTCCAAGTTTATTATGTAAATGCCAATAAAACATTGTAAAATGATAATTTCTTCATTAAACAATATTATAATCTTTATAATGGTGGGTCAAATATGAATAAGGTAACGAATGAATGCTGACATCGGAGTTGAGGATCCACACTTTATTAATTAGAGTAGTCATGCAGGCAATGGTCAAACAGGAGCATAAAGGTAATCCAAGATTGTAGTCAAAAACAGGCAAATGGTCAGTACAAGCAACAAAGAATCAATAACGAGAAAGCAAGGCAAGGATCAAAACACAGAAAGACTAGACAAGATAAATGCTTCGTAATGCTACAGGTTAACCGTTGCCTGCTTGACTACTCCGTTGTCAGCATCCATCCATTACAGAAGGCTCAGCCCTGTGTATGTGCAAGTGTGGTGTATAAATAGTCCAGGATATCAGTCCATGATGAGCTTCCAACTATGTGTATATAATCAGGGGTGATCCGGAACTGTTGTGTGAGTGAGGTGCCTGATGGGAAATGTACTGCAGGAGCTAGATCGCTGGTGATTGTGACAGATAAACACAACATTGGTTAAATTTTTTTAACTAAATTAAATTAAAATAATAATTTTTGCCCCAACTGGTTTGTCCATATTTGGCCGAACATTGTGTTTATAAAAAACGACCATTTTTGTATGTGTATACTGCAAAAACATACTTTTCCCCCGTTCATGTTAAGTCATTTCAAGAATCATATTGATGGATGCAGGATTATGTATATAATCAAAGGAGGCATATAGGCATGTTATCCAATGCTTTATGGAAAGAAAAGCCCCATATAATTGGGAGCAGTCACATATAACATGTTTCTAAGAGGTTATAGTGCACAACTTAACAGAGGAACCGGTTCCAGAATTTCTGGATGAATAGATCCATCGTTTTTGAGTTGCAGTGCAATAGGGCCTTTTGTAGAGCCTACTGCATTTTTTTCAAAAAGCATTTTTTTGTAAATAAATCCATAGCCATTTCTTTAATAAATGATCATGTTGAATGTACTTACGCCAGGTGACGTGTAAATGTGAGGGGAAAACTGCAGTAAAATATTACTTTTTTATTTGCCTGAACAAAAATAATTTGAGCATCATTTGACCACTTTTTAGCAATATATGGAATATATTGCCTATATATAAGTTTTTGCAAAGTTGACTTGCTTTCGTTAGGTGTGTTCTTTTTTACAAAATCCAAATTATCCAAATTACAATTATTGAAATGTAGCTAGTAACTTTGGTGATGCGATTCTTGAGGTCAGATGAGTTAGGTTCACTTGTACTCTGACCTCATTTAACATTACTCTTCACAATCACGTGTCCATCTGGGTCACGGCACCAATAAAACCCTTCCAGTTTTACTCGCGCTGCTCTGAGTGAAATTGTAACTGCGGTCACTGGCATGGGATGCAGGAGGCTAATAATAAAGTTATAAAAACACAGCTTCTATCATAGGTTGGTACTGTGCCATCTGAGATGGAGTAGTTTCATTTGTTCCATTATATTTTAAAGCAATCTGACAATTACCTAGGCCCCACCAACCACCTTGAATCCACAATGAAGCACATGACAACTTATTGTTGAATGCTTCGAAACAAATTAGCAATAGCATAGTGCTTGCGAGTGGAAATGAAAAAATATAGTTCCTAGTTTCTAGTTTTTAATCTAGTTTGATATCTCAAAGCGTATCTCTGCTCAGCTTTTACCATGTTTTGCTTAGTGTAACATTTCAGCTTGTCTAGTTGTAGTAGGGAAATGATCCAGGTGTTAATTTTGAAGCACCTGCCTGCATGCGTCTCACCTGCTCTCTGTTGTGCTGATCTGATCTCAGGTCAGGGGTCGCTGGAACTGTGTCATAGCAACCTGGAGCACTTTTTGTAAAGACTGGAAGCTTCGCAGCTGTTAAACGTAATGAAATGTAAAGCATGATGTTCCGTGTCTGAGACAGCAAAATACAATGACTGGATGAACAGAAGAGGTCAATTAGAGTCAGAGACTAACTGACCCTATTGATGAGATGACAGCGAGACAGGATATGACTTAAGAAAGCTTTTAAGAAATGCTTATATAAACAACACTCAAAGGAAAACACAAAATCTTGAGGATATCAGCAATATCTTAAGCCGTGTTTGTGCTGGCTTTCTTCTTTGTCATGTTTGTGATGTCCATATTTTTAGAAGACGTGATTCTAAATGAAGAAAGACAGAAAAATGAAAGCCAGAAAAGGGTGTTTGGCAGGGAGAAGGGCTGTGAGGAGGGTGTGCTATTTTGAGCGATGCTTTATAGTGCTCTCGCCTCAATTAATTAAATGGTGGCTCTACAATTTAGAAGCGCATTGACAGCATAAAGAAAACCTCTATCAGGAAATACAGCGATGATGAGATCCATAAAGGATTTTAGACAGCAGCAATATCTTACAGGGCTGTAATTAAGTGTCTGAGAACGTAAAAGCAATAATTACACTTCAGCAAACGCCACTCAACACTGACATCTAGTGGCTGAGGGGCTGAAGTAAACTCTGATGAAACTTTTTTTTTTGAGTAACAGATAGACAATATGGTGCTTTTGTGTTAAGCAACAATATGAGCCAAATAAAATTTTAATTACAGTATTTTAACAAGACCTATTTACAAACAGTTTTTACTGTGTAATATATATACAGTTGAAGTCAGAATTATTAGCCCCCCTGATTTATTAGCCCCTTTGTTTATTTCCCCCCCAATTTCTGTTTAATGGAGAAATGATTTTTTCAACACATTTCTAAACATAATAGTTTTAATAACTCATTTCTAATAACTGATTTATTTTATCTTTGCCATGATCACAGTACATAATATTTTACTAGATATTTTTTAAGACATTTAAAGGCTTAACTAGGTTAATTAGGTTAGGCAGGATAGGGTAATTAGACAAGTTATTGTATAGCAATAGTTTGTTCTGTGGACAATCGAAAAAATATATAGCTTAAAGGGGCTAATAATTTTGACCTTTAAAAAGTAAAAAACTGCTTATATTCTAGCCAAAATAAAACAAATAAGACTTTCTCCAGAAGAAAAAAATATTATCAGACATACTGTGAAAATTCCTTGCTCTGTTAAACATCATTTGGGGAATATTTAAAAAAAAAAATCAAAATCAAAGGTGGGCTAAAAATTTTGACTTCAACTGTAGAAAGCCCATTTTATAGCAAAGCCGACTGAATATACAACCTTACTTTTGTGTGTATAGGGATCACTTATTAAATGTGTATTTAAATCTCAGACATTTTTTTATTATTATCAGTGTCAAAAGAGTCATGCTACTTCATATTATTGTAAAACCAAAACTAAATGTTTTTTAGGATGCTATTATAAATAACAAGTTCAGAAGAACATGATTTACTTGAAATATTTGAGATTATTTTTTGTCAGTTTAATGCACCCTTGCTGAATAAAAGTAATATATAAAAAAACAAAAAACAAAACAAAAACAAGCACAAACCTGTCCCAAACATTTCAATGGCTGTATGTTCACAATTTTATATATTTTTTTTATTTTAGATGGAGATATTTCATGTCTTTTTTATGTGTTATAAAACTGCACATACATTAATTGCAAAATAATATAGTGCTGTTTAAAATAATTTATAATAGAAATATTTTCTGAAAGCACAGAATAGTTAAATTCTTCTTCTTCAATTATCATTTGACATTCAAGTCCTATAATGTATTTTAACTTAATGCACACTAATGGAAACATAGAATCAATAAACAATGAAAAGCAAAAATTCAAGTTAAAAAAAACATCTTTAATAAACGCTGGTGGTTTAATGAGGAGATTGCCCCAAATCTCTAAAGCATTTTGAGTGCTCAGAGAAGCACCATACAAATGAAATGATATATTATTATTAAAGTAGACTTTTGACTGATGAGACATTGATCAAGTCATTGATTCTAATTCCTGAAACTAAAACTGAGATTCAAAAACTGATAAATTCACATTAATTTCCATAATTGCTTTACAAATGTTTCATTTAAAATTCTTATTAATAAAGCAACAATGAAATGTCATGTCATGTCAACTGCCCATGGTAGTAGTATTAACATAGCCATGAAATCAAAATGTACAGGTTTTTAAGTCAAAGTATAATTATATAAATAGTAATAATTAGTTATCTGTTCACACTGTTTATTTATTTATATTTTTAGGTCATCATGTGTAATAAACTTTGATCACAAAAAGTTTTACTTCCTCTTTAACAAACATTTTATTTACTGGCACAAGGCACAAAATACCCAGCAAACAATTTTGTGTTTAATAGACGTCTAATAGACATCTAGACAGCTTGGCTAAAACAAGGCTAAACTTGGGCTGTCAGTGAAAATCTAATAGACATCTAAGAATAACCCAAAACTAGACTAGTGGTCAAATAGACAGATTAGACAGACTTTATATGTGTAGTCATTCATAATCTTGGTGCTCTCCTGGACTCTCAGCTTAGTCTGAAGCCTCATTTTAAACATTTAACTAAAACAGCCTTTTATCATCTTAGAAATATAGCCTGCTTACATCCTTTCCTCTCAAGGTCGGATGCTGAAAGACTTGTCCATGCTTTTATCACGTCTCGTTTGGATTTTTGCAATTCTCTGTTCAGAGGGTTACCAGCTAATTCTCTAAAGATTCTACAATACATCCAAAATTCTGCAGCACGTGTGCTAAAACATACATCATCTCGGTCTCACATCACTCCTGTACTCCAACAGCTTCACTCACTGCCCGTCAAGTTTCGTTTTTAAGACATTGATTTTAAGACATTGATTTTAACCTATAAAGCAGTTCATGGTTCTTGATATCCATTTCCTCTGCTGTCTACGTTAGATTTTCACTGGCAGTCCAAATTTAGCCTTGTTTTAGCCAAGACGACTATGTTTAGATGTCAATTAGACATCTATTAGACATCTTTTAAAAACTAAAAATGCTTGCTGGGTACTGTTCATACACACTAAAAGGAAGCTATTTCATTCTGAATTCCTTTAAAATGGTATTGTCTGTTTCCTAAAGTTTTAAAAACTTTAAACTTTTTTTGTGATTTTATATTAAGCAAAAAGTAATAAGAATAAGAAGAAAAAACTAATTTTATATTAAGCAAATCACTTACATACATATGCCACTGTATCATACACATGTAGCAATGTGTCATCATGTGCTACAGAGTGTTGTTGCTAGTTTCTGCAAGTATCATTTTCACATTCTGCACCAAGTTGTTTAAAAAATAAACACATTTGCATCCATATGTGTGCCTATGGGTTTATTTGTCTGAAAAGGAGATTACGGTGTTACGGTGTATTGTTGGCGTATTGCTATTTTGAGGCAATTGATATAGACTGTTTTTACATTTTTTATTGTGGTTATTCAAAAAGTAATAGGCGGGTCTAAAGTGCATGTACAAATTGCTTATTACAAAGACATGGATGTGCAGCAACTCATAAATATCTTTAAATATGAAAAATGAAAGGATTATAATGTAAAGGATTATTATTGTCTACATATATTAGAAATTATCTACGTCCTTTCACACATTCTTAATTTCAGGGGGGTTTGGTGGAATCTGACTCAGTTCTGTAGATGGTCTGCTCATTTTAAAGATCCGTTTCCTTGCTCAGTTTTCTGCTGACAAAGTTTGCCTAATGGCAATTGTGTGGCCTAATGGTTAGAGAGTTAGAGTGTGATCCAAAAGTCGCAGGTTCAAGTCCCAGCACTAGCAGGGATTGATGGTGGGGAGCGTGAATAAATATTAACCTCAGTCCTAGGGCTGAGGTGACTCTATTGAGCACCGAACCCCTTAACTGCTTCCCAGGCAACCCACTGTTCCCGGCGTGTTCATGTGTATAAGTCGCTTTGTATAAAAATGTAAAAACATATGTAAAAGCGTCTGCTAAATATTAATTGCAAATGCACCATAAATTGTAAATTGCCATATCCCACAAGTAAATGTACCATATTGCAACTCCCACCTAAAGGGAATGTGAAATGAGACTCTGATTTGTTTAATGCATTTTATCCACAAAACACAGGCATAGGTGTGCTTTCCCATCCTTAAAACAGCAAAAGTGTATTTGGACACCCTAAGTGCATCTGTAGCATACAGTTTTGGTGCACAAAACTGTTCTTGGAGCTTCGTATGATTACAATTGAACCACCAAGTTACATGAAGTGTTTTGACAATGTTTTTTTTCTGCACTTTGAACATCTCGTGATTGTCACTCAATAAGGAGGATGAGAGAGCTCTCAGATTTTATCTATGAATATCTTAAATTGTTTTTCGACCAAAAGCTCAGGGAATTGAACTGACGTGAGATTAAGTAATTATTGACGTAATTTTAATTTTTATAAACTAACCTTTTAAGATCTTTTGTCTTCTGTCATGATCAAATGGAATACAGCAAGGGCTGTGCATTTGACTGATAATGCACACCCATCGGCCACTTTATTAGGTACACCTTACGAGTACCGGCTTAGACCCTCTTTTTTTCTTCAGAACTTCCTTAATCCTTTGTGGCATAAATTCAACAAGGTGCTGGAAATATTCCTCAGAGATTTTGGTCCATATTGACATAATAGCATCACACAGATGCTGCAGATTTGTCGGCTGCACATCCATGATGCAAAGCTCCCATTTCACCACATCCCAAAGGTGCTCTATGCTGGGAGTAGCCATTAGCAGATGGATACAGTGTGGTCATAAAGGGATGAAGGGACATGGTCAGCAATTATACTCAGGTAGTGTAACGCCATGTCAGCAGAGGGAGGCCTCGCCCGACTACTGACTCAGCTCGGCTCCCTTTGTGGTTACTTCCTGTTTGTGCTATATTTCAGTGAGAGCTCAGGCCATGCTTCTTTGCGAAGTATTGCCAGTTTACCTGCCTTACCAAGCCTTTGTTCCAAGTGACTCCATGACTGCTATCCTGTGTATGACCCTGCCTGCTTTAATCATGTATGTTCTCTGTCTTTGCCCTATTAATCTGATTTGGACTGCTTGTTGTTATACTGAACTCCTGCCTGCATTATCACTACGTCTTCTGGATTTGCCTCTGTGTTTGTCGTTTGGATTGGACTGCTTTCCTGTTGCTGACTATTCGCCTGTTTACAAGTTGATTTCTCTGCCTAATCCCTTTAATAAACTTCTGCATATGGATTCTAACATTGTCTCAGCCTGCTCGTTACAGGTAGGCTGTGGCGTTGACACAATGCCCAGTTGGTACTAATGGGCCCAAAGTGTGGCAAGAAAATATCCCCCACACCATTACACCACCACCAGCCTGAAACATTGATACAAGGCAGGATGGATCCATGCTTTCATGTTGCTGACCCCAAATTCTGACCTTACCATCCGAATGTTGCAGCAGAAATCGAGACTCATCAGACCAGGCAACATTTTTCCAATTTTTTATTGTCCATTTTTGGTGAGGCTGTATGAATTGTAGCCTCAGTTTCCTGTTCTTAGCTGACAGGAGTGGCACCTGGTGTGGTCTTCTGCTGCTGTAGCCCATTTGCCTCAAGGTTAGACGAGTTGCTCTTCTGCTGCCTTGGTTGTAACGAGTGGTTATTTGAGTTACTGTTACCTTTCTATAAGCTCGAACCAGTCTGGCCATTCTCCTCTGACCTCTGGCATCAACAAGGCATTTGTGCCCACAAAACTGTCGCTCACTGGATATTTTCTCTTTTTCTGACATTCTCTGTAAACGCTAGAGATGGTTGTGTGTGAAAATCCTAGCAGATCAGCAGTTTCTGAAATACTCAGAGCAGCCCATCTGGCATCAACAACCATGCCACATTCAAAGTCACTTAAATCCCTTCTTCCCAATTCTGAACTGCAGCAGATTGTCTTGACCATCTCTACATGCTTAAATGCATTGAGTTGCTGTCATGTGATTGGCTGATCAGAAATTTGCGTTAATGACGTTAATTTGCGTTAATGTACCTAATAAAGTGGCCGGTGAGTGTATATTGTACCAACAATCAACAATTTATTGATGTAAATACCTACTAGTTAAGCAAATGATTCACTGTTGGTGAAATCTGAAATTATGTTTACCCAAATTAGGTCTGATGAAACCAATGCATATATTTTTTATCTCATTGCAAACAGCTCAGCAAACACAGCACAGCATCAGTTTGTAAAGAGCGTCCCTGTGAATGAAGCATGATTTTGGGACTCTGGGAAGCTCCTCTGTGACACAGGCTGGAAAACTCATAAAGTTAGAAGGAAAAATGGATGGAGCTAAATCTTTAGGGAAAATATGATGGGATTTGCAATAACACAGAGACCTGGAAGACAAATTATCTTTCACAAGAACAATGAATACATATGAATTCATCTTTTCCCCCAGTTTTACCTATTTATAATTTAGCAAAGCGTTTACCTTTGACATTATAAAGCAAGCAATAATGCTAATGGTTCTTTGCGATATACCACCAAACTGTAATTTATCCCACAGTAATGCCAACTCTTCTCAATGCACTTGAAACCAAAGCGGATTCCTTCCTGACACCCTTCTGTTGCCTCTTGTGTTACTCAATGATCCTGGAGGAAAAGGCCACTTACTAAAGGACCTGCCGGGCCACTCGTTCTCTCGCTCGCTGTTTCCTTCTCAAACACAGCGGCACATGAACAGCCACCCGAAGCGTGATTTATGGACCTCTCACTTTCTCCTTCTCTTCCTTCTTCCTGGAGACAATGAACTGTCTGGTTATCAAAATTCCTCCTTGATTTACAGTCTTTCTCCATGGTTAATGGAGAACAGAGCAGAAACAGGGCCGTGACAATTGTGTGTTGATTTTAAATGAGCAGCTGTATGGGAAAGATGTTATGCTGGAGGAAGATGAATTACCTATTTGAATCGTTTTGGATTTTGAATTTATTTATTCACTTATTTTGTCATTTCATAGAAATGGATACACTAGACAGGCTCCGGTGAAGCTCAAGCACTTGAATTGTGCGGTTTTAACTTGGTTATTGACAAACATTAACGGGACATCTAACAGGGTGGTAATAAATAGCCAGATATAAGTTAGCTATTGCGCAGTGAAGGTCTGACAGTTTAGTTGCACAGGGATTTTAGAGAAGTTCATTTGGATATTTTGACTAAATGTTACCAGGATATTATCAATGTAGACACTTTCTATTGAACCCTTTTTATTAAGGAGACTGGTGGCTGTTAAAGTGTCATGAAACACTAAGCTTTTTTTGTTAGTTTTTGTTGAGATTTTAAACAGTGTTTATGTCACATCACAGAAGACAATGTAACTATTGTTAATTTTTTAATCTTTTAGAATTCAAAATCTGCGAGAAATCACAGGAGGTGATGTGGAACATAACAGTCTCACATTGTGATGTTTTGGTGTCTTGTAAATATTAATAAGATGGTTCACTTAATTAATCATGACATCACGCATTACTTTCCTGACAGATGCCGTAGTCTGTGAGATGCTTTGTGTGGCTTGAATTCTTGATAAAGTGTCTTTGACACAACTGTGAATTAATTGCTTTGTGATTGTTACCGGTCATTATTATTCTTAGTAAAATAATTTATTAAAAGTTATTATACAATTAGTGCTCTTGTGAAACTTGTATTTAAAAAATATATTTTCCAAGTGATGCTTTTTCCCTTATGTAGAAAATCTTATTTATTTTGGTTTGGCTGCGTTTAAAGAGCCCCTATTATGGGTTTTTGAAAATGATCTTCCATGCAGCGTGTAACACAACACTAAGTGGATGAAAACATGCAGCTGAGGTTTAAATCTGAAAGTGTACTGTTTAAAACTGTTGATTCTTTAATGAAATAGTCGACTCAGATTTGAATAAATGAATCGTGTTTGGTTTGAATCGTTTGCCTGAGCGCATCGGCATTAATATGGAACATTACCAAATATGAAGTGCCAGTTCCGGCAAAAACATGAACGCGTCTTTCCCATCAGACACTAGCGGAGCGCGGGGGATCACAGGACTGATCATGATGCGAAAATGACGATCACTGACAGATGGAGATTCGGCTGCGGGGAATAAGGGTTAAAGTTAATTTTCACAACAATACCACAGTCGTGTTGTGTTTGTTCCTGTCATTTTTTTGATGATTGATACAATAACCTACGCTGCAATGCAGGATTTGTCGGCTGCTTGCTATTAGAGAAAGGAGCAGCAGAAACTATTCTGTATGGGACTTTGTCAGACTTTAACAGGGACTTTGTCAGTCACTGTTACAGTTCATATGGACCAGTTTCTTCTTCCTCCGGATCATAACATGTGAGTGTAAATAAAATTATTGCCTCGTTTTGTGTAGTTTGCAAAATATGTATTTAATAGTGTGTTATAGCTTGTAATCACTCATCTATTATAGATCAGTGCTTGTACTGTATCTCTCAGGTTAAAGGGCACCTAGGTTACCACTTTTTCCAGATTTAATATAAGTCTTTTGTGTCTCCAGAATGTGTCTGTAAAGTTTCAGCTCAAAACACCCGTCAGATTTTTTATTATACCTTTCAAAAGTTACTAATTTATAGCTTTGAGCACCAGGTAGCGGTTTATGTGTACTGCGCCTTTAAGGCTAGTCCTTCACGCTTACCGTTTCCACGGTAAAGTCTAGATCGGATACACGGCCGGCCGGAAGTGCGATATGCACATTAATATAGCGGCATTTTTTTATGACACTGTATAACAATAATTAATATTTTTACAGTACTGTGACAGTTGGGTTTAGGTTTGGGGTGTGGGTAGGGGTTAAAAAATGCAATTTATTGGGTAATTTAATAGATAAGATAAATAATACTCTGTACAACTACTGTTTTTACGCTTCTGTGACGGTTGGGTTTAGGGTTGGGGTGGGGGTAGACGTTAATAAAATACAATAAATCGGAAATTTCATAAATAACATAAATAATTCTCGTTAACTTTCAATCTAGCAACAACCCGTTTCCACGTGCCTGTCAGCGTACCTCAGTTTCCTCCCTCGGCTGCGTCAGACAACAGACAGACATAAAGGAAGCAGATCTCACGTAACGTTTGTGGAAAAAAATACTACAGTAAGACCTTTACCAATGAATATTTGATGCATGTGTTGTGGAGTTGCAATGATGAGTCACACACAATGTCGTTACAAAGTTCACGCACACACAGAGATACACACAGCGCAGACACGCGCACACACACAACGCAGACACGCACACACACAGACAGCGCGCGAGTTTAGCTTTGCACTGTTTTTGCATGCAAATGTGGCAGGACAGGTTAATATCCACTGCTGTATAAATATCTGTTATGTTAATGTACAAAATAAACCTGATTTAATTTCCACAAATCGGGATTGAAGCATCTTCTTTTATAATTGTACTGACACACGGCTGTACTGATGAAGTAAATCTGAAGTAAATCGTTGTAATTCATTACAAACATGCACTGTTTTAAAACATTTTAAACTTGTAAAACTCACTCTTGATCACATTTGATGATGATTGATGATCCTGAGACATTTTACTAAAGGTTGCTTTGCGCACGTCCTGTCTTGTTGATATGATTATAAGTGTTACTACGGAGACATGTTAATACGCAGCTGTCAATCAATTCGGTGGACAGGGGGACCGCACTCCTACGCCTAGTTGCGGTCGATCTCAAAACAGTTCCAAGTGGTCCACGGTTTTTATGTTGTTAAATTGAAAAAAAAAAGGACTGGGTGTGTTTATATCACCCAATATGACGGTATTTACACTATACCTACACATACGTCTGTCCAAACAGCTTGAAAGGTAGATTTTTCACCATAGGTGCCCTTTGAATCTTTATGGGGCTATTCACATATATTGCATCCAAAACCACATTGAAAACGCGTCGTGAGCTTCTTCCTTTACTGATTTAAATGCGTTTCTAAACTGCTGTTTGCCTTTGCTATATGGCCACCATCAACTGTTCCTACACGCGCGGCACAGTCAGTTTTCAAAACAGTTTAACTTTTGCCACTGTGTGGATTAATACTGAATGTGTGTCGTTGTTATTACTTGGGGTTAGAGTTAAGAGTAGAGGAATATGCTGGTGTTTAACTGCATTGTTTTATTGCATTCCTGCACTGGACTCTCACATACTCTCTGCTACTTCATAGATGTGGGGGGCGCTTCTCTCTGTCTTGCGCTGAACCCAGTCAACCAATCACAACAGACTGGGTCATCGGACCAATCAGTGCAGATTAGCTTTGGGAACAAATTAATCGTTGAACAAATCATATGCATATTATAAGACAATGAAAGTGTTTTTTGACATTGCATGCATATCAGCCTGTTTGCATATTGCATATCAGCCATATTGCAAGCCATATCAGACCCCCCAAAACCAAAATATGACCTTTTATAATGCAAAAAAATCTTTATCTTTATGGGCTCTTTAAAAAATGCTAAGGTCCTGTATTATTAGCCCCTTAACTTTTTTTGTTGTTGTTTTTGATTGGCCACAAAACAAACCACTGTCTAGTTAAACTAATGAATCTAATTAAGCCTTTAAACTGCACTTTAAGCTGAATAATATTATATTGCAAAGTAGCATATCATATTATGTACTCTCAACATGGCACAGATTAAAGTAGAGTAATTATAAAAAATTAAATATAAAAACTTTATGTATGTGTTGAAAAATATCTTCTCTCTCTTAAACAGCACTTGGACACTTTTGAAAAAGAAAGAACATTTCTCAGGGCTGATAATAAGGCTAACTATAAATGCAACAGCATTTGTTTGTTTTGCACGCAGAGAAAATCAAATGAAAATAAAAAAATACATAAAACAGTTCTGTATTAAATTTTAGCAGTCAGTGTGTGCTCTTTTATTTTTTGATTAAAAGTATTTAGAAATACTAAACATTGCAGGGATATACCGATAATAAACAATCATCCACATTTCTAAAAGTGGTCATAAAAAAATATGCACATATGTCCTGTGCACTTTGTCACCTTAGAATTATAAGGTTCTGTCTGACATTTTTGTCAAAACTGAGTTATTGACATTCTTATTAAATGACAACTTGCATTATGGGATGTTTTTTATAAGTTGTTTACATTTAAAGACTTTTTATTTAAAGAAAACAAATGTTACACACATACTGTTTGCTATGGAATGCAAAAACTTTGAAGCTCAATATCTATAAAGTCATCTATCTATCTATAAAGTCATTCAGAACACAGATAGAACCTTATAATTTCCAGGTGACGACTTTAATCTTAAAAAAAAAAAAGAATATATATGTATATAAGCACACAATGTAGCATATGTATATAAGCACACAATGAAACAATGAAATGATATAGATCTGGCTTTATGAGAATATCATTTCACCTTTTCTTTTTGTGACACATTGACACTATACAGCAGAGTACAGCTTAGTCAGTGTTGTCCACATTTGTTTCATGTGTCATTAAGTGGAGTAAACATCATCTCTTTTCAATATTCCCAGCAAAAAATAAATGAAATCATTTGCATACAAATCACATTAGGCCACCTGCACTGAAAAAAAAAATATTAATTAGATTTACTTTTTTTTTTTTTTTTTTTTAAAGTTAAGTGGTTGCAAACAATTTATATGGGCTGATTTTAAACAAGTTGAACATAACTAAATTTAATTTGCTTGTTTAAATTCAGCATATATAAATTGTTTGCAACCAATTACCTTAAAAAATGTGTAAATCCAATGAATTATATTTTTGTCAGTGTAGGAGGTTGAGGGAATGTTTTTGTTTCAGTTAGTTTCATACCATGACTCCATGACCCTCGGTGTAAACACAGTAGAAAAAATTGTTTGGTCACACTTTATTTTGATGGTCCGTTTGTTGAATTTAAGTTACATTGCATCTACCTGCCAACTAATTCTCATTAGATTATAATCTATAATATACAAGTAGACTGTTAGGTTGGGGTTAGGCTCGGGGTTGGGGTTAGGGTTAGTGTAAGTTCACATGTACTTGCAAAGTTTCTTATAGTCAGCTAAATGTCTGTTGAAGGAATTGCAAATTTTTATGTTGGATGCGATTAAACACAATTAATCATTTGACAGCACTACAATAAACACTTCAGCTAACATGAACTAATGTGTAAAGTCAAGCGTTCCCGGTGTCATCTCAACCAAATCAGCATTATTAATGTTCTGTTCAATTCTAATATGAAAATATCTAAGGAAAAACACATTTTCTTAGGTTGAGTTAATGAGACTAAGTGAGGAAGAAAACAAAAACTCAGGCCAACAGTGATTTTAATGAGATTCTGTATTGAGAATGGCAAATAACCAATTGTAATATATGACAGAGAGATGAAAATGAAATGCTTATAAATGATGTTGCCAATAAAACATCAACATTCATTTTGCCAACATACGGTTTCCTATTTTGTTTTGAATTATGTACACAAATAATTTTTCATTTCATTTATATATTTTTTTATTGTGTGAGCTTATATTGTAAAGCTGTGTACACCACTTGAAGATAACATAATAACTAACCGCAATACATACTGATGAAGCACCTGATGAACCAAATTAAGGGAAATTGCCATTGTGTTGCGTGATTCTCACGTAAGGCAAGTGGGAAGGTTTTACTGATGCCATTAAACGAAGTCATCAACAGAAAAATGATTGAACTAGTTTACTCATCAGGTAGTTTCATGTTCGCTTTACATTCTCTCTCTCTCTCATTTGAATATCTGCATCCATCCTTCATCCCATCATGACTGCAGGTCACGGCTAACACATCAAGATTTATTCATGCTGACAATGAGCTACTCTCTCTAATTTACTCATTGAAATTAACATGATTGACATGTTCATTTTATCACACTGTGTTGAAGCCCCTCCTTCTCCTCACCCTCCCGTGGCAGTGCGATCTGATTGGCCGAGACAGGCTGTAATCATTGACAAGCCCATTAAAAGAGACTGTGAACAATTATCTCGCTAATTCAAAAGATTCTTTTTAATTTGCCACCATATAATTGTCAATTTTTTTCCCATTCCAGTCCTTAAGTGTGCAGGTCAGGGAAGGGTATTTTTGGCTTGTAACCTTTTGCTGGAGTTTACTTCGAAATCAACAAATGCAAATAGGATACATGTGCTTATCTGGAATAACAGCTAGACAGCCAAAGGATTTAAAATTAATTTTAATGGTCACGATTTATATGCGACATCTCAGACGCTTCTTAAATGCAGACTCATTAGCTTTCTTCAATGTCATCAAGCTGCTTGCCATATTTATGTAACATGCTTTAAGGTAACTAGATGACAAATTAAACACAATTTTGTTCTGAGAATATTGTACTATACTAGTACTAGGGTTTTTGTTGGAGACAACCACACATTTTTGGTATACTTTAGGCTCACATTTAAAAAATGAAATATATATATATATATATATATATATATACACATACACAATCACTGGCTACCTTATTAGGTAGACCTGTCCAACTGCTCGTTAACGCAACTTTCTTATCAGCCAATCACATGGCAGCAACTTAAAGCATTTAGGCATGTAGACATGGTCAAGATGATTTGCTGCTGTTCAAACTAAACATCAGAATGGGGAAGAAAGGTGATTTAAGTGACTTTGAATGTGGCATGGTTGTTGGTGCCAGATGGGCTGCTCTGAGTATTTCAGAAACTGCTGATCCACTGGGATTTTCACGTACAACCATCTCTAAGGTTTACAGAAATTGGTCTGAAAAAGAGAAAATATCCATTGAGCGGCAGTTCTGTTTGCACAAATGCCTTGTTGATGCCAGAGATCAGAGGAGAAAGGCCTGACTGGTTCAAGATAGAAAGGCAACTGTAACTCAAATAACCACTTGTACAACTGAGGTATGCAGAAAAGCATTTCTGAATGCACAACACGTCTAACCTTGAGGCGGATGGGCTACAGCAGCAGAAGACCACACCGGGTGTCACTCCTGTCAGCTTCTACAGAAAACTGAGGCTACAGTTTACACGGCTCACCAAAATTGGACAACAAAAGATTGGAAAAATGTTGCCTGGTCTGATGAGTCTCGATTTCTGCTGCAACATTCGGATGGTAGGGTCAGAATTTGGCATCAACAACATGAAAGCATGGATCCATCCTGCCTTGTATTAATGTTTCAGGCTAATAGTGGTGGTGTAATGGTGTGGGGGATATTTTCTTGGCACACATTGGGCCCATTAGTACCAATTGAGTATCGTGTCAACACCACAGCCTACCTGAGTATTGTTGTTGACCCTGTCCATCCCTTTATGACCACAGTGTACCCATCTTCTGATGGCTACTTCCAGCAGGATAACGCGCACATCATTTCAAATTGGTTTCTTAAAGATGACAAAGAGTTCACAGTACTCAAATGGCCTCCACAGTCACCACATCTCAATGCAATAGAGTAAATTTGGGATGTAGTGAAATGTGAGATTCGCATCATGGATGTGCAGCCGACAAATCTGCAGCAACTGCATGATGCTATCATGTCATTATAGACCAAAATCTCAGAGGAATATTTCCAGTACCTTGTTGAATCTGTGCCACGAAAGATTAAGGCAGTTCTGAAGGCAAATTGAAGTTTAGATTGCAATTACTTAAAAAAAATACAGTTAAGCCTAAAATTATTTGTATTCCTGCATGAATAATTTTGGACTTGACTATATATATTTGACATGAATTAGTTTGTCGTATGCATAATGTTATTGGTATATCAGATTAAATCACTTAGATAATTGTGAGAGACATTTCATTTTTAAATGACTTTTTTTCATTACAAAATATAATATTTTCCCATGATGGGTTGGGGCTGGAAGGGCATTCGCTGCGTAAAACATGTACTGGATAAGTTGGCGGTTCATTCTGCTGTGGCGACGCCGGATTAATAAAGGGACTAAGCCGAAAAGAAAATGAATGAATGAATGAAAATATAATATAAAAATCTATGTTTTTAGCATTACAGTCCTTAGCCCTTCATAAGAGCTTCACATTTTAAAATAATGTGAAATATCTGAGACATAACAAACTGTGTGTGAAGCATGGTTTTGGGCCATTTTTGTCAATAAAGTTGAATCTAATCTAATAAAATTTTTATGTGAAACCCATGTGGTTGCATTTCCACAAATCAACATTTATCCACATGCACTGTAAAAAGCGATTAATTTACTTAAAGTGGGTAAACTCATTGTCAACATGTAAAAAGCAACATGTAATGGAACTGCTAAGTTGACTTATAATTGCACTCAAGAAAATATTTTTGCTGCTTGTTTAAACTACTTATTTAAAAGGAGTTAAAACAACTCCAATTCTTAAGTTATTTTGCATAACTGTTTTGTATCATATTGTCAGTCTACTTAAATTTGTAAAAACGTTAAACTTAATTTGTGTTGGGACAACATGAGGGAATTGTGTAGAACCCGGCGTGCTTTACAGTATATGCACATATTTAATTTACTTAATCATTTTAAGGCAAAGCGTTTACACAATTTTGTTCATGACTGACATCCACCACACAATTTCAGTTTTCCTGGAACATGACGTTATTAGCAGCACGGTGGCGCAGTGGGTAGCACAATTGCCTCACAGCAAGAAGGTTGCTGGTCGGGTCGAGCCCCAGCTGGGTCAGTTGGCGTTTCTGTGTGGAGTTTGCATGTTTTCCCCGTGTTTGTGTGGGTTTCCTCTGGTTGCTCTGGTTTCCTCCACAGTCCGAAGACATGCAGTGTAGGTGAAATGTTTAAGCTAAGTTGTCCGTAGTGTATGTGTGTGAATGAGTGTGTATGGATGTTTCCCAGTGATGGGTTGCAGCTGGAAGGGCATCCGCTGCATAAAACATAAGCTGGATAAGTTGTTTAGTATGTAATACTCCTGTAGTATTTTTGTGGTAATATGCGGTATTACTTTAACATTTCTGTAGTATTTACCATAGGACTCTGTTGTTCATTATGTAATACTCCTGTAGTATTCTTGTGGTATTACTTTAACATTTCTGTAGTATTTACCACAGGATTCTGTTGTTTAGTATGTAATATTCCTATAGTATTCTTGTGGTAATTTGTGGTATTACTTTAACATTTCTGTAGTATTTACCACAGGATTCTGTTCTAAATACTAGGTAATTTTAGAATGTGACAAACCATAAACTCTTGTGGTTATACATTTTATTTGAAAAGCATCAGCGTTCACTAATATCTTTTTTCAAATTATTAGAAACTCCCAGGGCTGCTTAGCTTGTTGCGAGCTGCTTCCTTTAAAGACCGTGTTTCCACATCTGGGAAAGCACATCTCACATTTCCTGCAAGGTAAAATTTGACAATTTAGTTGTATGGTGAAAATTGTGAGGCTGATCAGCTGGATTGCATTGTGATCAAATTATGAAATTATCAAATTATGAAATGGCAACTTTATCAGATAGGTAATGTTGTGGTCACATCAGTCCAACCTTTAACAAAATGTTGTCACAACTGGACTTGATTTGGTTGTTTGTGAAATGTGTGTAAAAAAAACAAAAAAACTTCATGTTGTTTGAGGTCAAACTGACCACACTGAAAAAGAATGAAAAAAATGGAAAAAATAAAATTAAGTTGTCCTAAAGTAATTTTAAACCCATTACAAATTTGTAAAATTTCACATTTCTGCAAAGGCCTGGGTCTAGAGCACAAATAAAAATTGGAAACAAAAACTTTCTGAATATTAAACTTTTCTAAATATCTTCTTTTGCATGTCACACAACATGAGTAAATAATTATAAATATTCCTTTAGGAAATAAATAAGTTTAGCTTGCTGCACTTTAAATTCAACTAAAAGCAAATGCTGAGAATGTGTGACAATCAGTTAAAATATACAAAAAAAGATGCAGTAACCTGTGCTGCTACTCAGTTATGTAGATCGACTGTTATGCTGTTTACACAACTGTGATGTCCAGTCATTGTCCTGAAGTTCCAAAGTTCCTTGGAGTTTGGCTCATAGCTGTCCAAACATCTGCCTGGTAGCTTCCGGGAATACTGAAGACATTGATCAACTGGACCAACTGTGCAAGATTGAGATAAGAGTTAAACTGCAAACTAGCATCCAATATGGCAAAGAAAAAGAAACCCACTTTGTGTTTACAATTAACGCAATATTTAAGACACAACATAAGACACATGTTTTTATACGATTTTTATTAATCACATTTTATTTTATTTGTATTAATTAAGTAAAGGCTTGTTCACACCAAGCATGATAAATATAAAAATGTTAATATAGGCAAAATTGTATAATATTCCATACATTTCAAGTAATTCTGCAGTTAATTCTCATTTTGTATTTTCTGAGATTTTTTAAATAATTTTTCTCTCCCCAAAATGGTTTCTACTGAAACACAACTATATATATACACACACACACTTGAAGTCAGAATTAGCCCTCCTGAATTACTAGCCCCCCTGTTTATTTCTTTCCCCTAATTTCTGTTTAACGGAGAGATTTTCTCAACACATTTCTTATCATAATAGTTTTAATAACTTATCTCTAATAATTAATTCCTTTTATCTTTGCCATGATGACAGTAAATAACATTTGACTAGATATTCTTCAAGACACTAGTATTCAGCTTAAAGTGACATTTAATGGCTTAACTAGGTTAATTAGGTTAACTAGGCAGGTTAGGGTAATTAGCCAAGTTATTGTATGACGATGGTTTGTTCTGTAGACTATCGAAAAAAATATAGCCTAAAGGGGCTAATAATTTTGACCTTAAAATGTTTTTTAAAAAAATTAAAAAGAAGAAAAAAGAAAAAAAAAATATTATCAGACATGCTGTAAAAATGTCCTTGCTCTGTTAAACATCATTTGGGAAATATTTAAAAAGGAAAAAAAATTAAGCGAAGCTAATAATTCTGACTTCAACTCTGTGTGCGTGTGTGTGTGTGTGTGTGTGTGTGTGTGTGTGTGTGTGTAGAAAAAAATGGTTTTCAGATTTTTAAACAGCTTTACTTTAAAATGACTACTGTACCATGATTATTTAAAAAAAAAATTTATTTATATTCAGCAAGGATACATTAAACCAAACAAAAATGAGAGTATACATTTCTGCTTCAAATACTGTTAAAAAATAAAACAAAATGAAAATCACTCACTTGATCAGCAGCAAATCTGCATATTAAATGTTAAACATAAATCATGTAAAGATTTAAAACCACTCACTTATGTTTCAATGTCAAAACTTCCCTAAAATAACTGCAAAAAACCTGTTTCCTGCATCATTGTGAACTGCTCCCTTTAGAAATCTTGTATCT
>CAIGQZ010008319.1:1252422-1264418 GCA_903798205.1 Danio tinwini
CTCTCTCTCTCTCTCTCTCTCTCTCTCTCTCTCTCTCTCTCTCTCTCCCTCTCTCTCTCATTTGCATCCTAAAGGTCTGACATCTATTGCAGGGAGGGGGGACGAGAGAGAGCGGGACAGGGGAACAATTACTGGCCCTCCAGTCTGTTTTATCCTTTTCAAAGGCCAGGGTGATTAGGAGAGGAAAGTTTAGATTTCCTGAACTTGAAGTGGAAACGCAGCAGTGACAGACGCATCTCAGGACTCAATCCACATCTGCTGGAGAGCGGGGGAGAAACTCACTCTCTATCTACAGCTTTACTGAGTGGCTGGAGAAACACACACACACACACACACACACACACACGCTCTGGGGGAAAAAAGAAAAGAAATTTGAAAACAGAGCTCTCATGGTTAACTGCAACGAAAACCGTGAAACTAAAAGAAGCAAAACTGGAAATAGAAACCCAAATTAAAAGTGAGAAAAGGTATTTTGACACGCAACAAATTACAAAAATTCACCAAATAATACAAAAACTAACAAGAGAAAATGTACAGGTCAAACTAATAAAAACGATCATGTATACACAGAATAAGCATTTTTCTACATGGAACAATGATTATTAGTTTTGTTTGGCACGAGACTTGCAGTTTTAATTCAGAGAATTACTTGTTTTACATATCATTATCATTATTTATTTATTTTTTATTAAAGATAATAACTGGTGTGTAAGTAATAAACAAACAAATAAACATACTAGATTTTTGATTTTGTTACTGGCATGTCAAGAAAATTGTTCAAGAAAAGTATTAGTTGTTGTTTTTATAAAATACCATAACATAAAAAAATATATTGCTTAAATTATTATTATTATTATTATTATTATTATTATTATTATTATTCATTTTCTTTTCGGCTTAGTCCCTTTATTAATCAGGGGTTGCCACTGCGGAATGAACCACCAACTTATCCAGCATATGTTTTACGCAGCAAATGCCCTTCTAGCCTTTTCAGGTAAACATTTTTAAGATTACGAAGACAATGGTGATCAATCAGCATTAAAAAGTCCAAAATATTTTAGAGTTCAACCAGGTGAATTCTTCATCTCAGAGTGTGTGCGTGTGTGTGTTTTAGCAGAATTACAATTGAATAAATAATTACATGTAAACTGTACCGTTTTCTCAAACAGTGCTAAATAATAAATCAGTAAGAGAAAACAAACTATGCACAGAATAAAGATATTTAGTTAAATGCAGACTATTGTTAATTCATCAAAGATTCATTTAGCTAATGAAAAGCTAATGAAAAATGAAAAATGAAAATTTGGCAATAAACATGTTTTTTTTAACTATATTTCAAATAAATTGTATTATTTTTAACCTTTAGCCATTAAATAATTACTTTTTTATTTATTAAAACAAAACTTATTTGTTAGTTTTCATCAAAAAAAAATTTTAATTGGATTTGTTTTTCAAAACAACGAAGAATGAAAAGAGCACAGCATTAAAAAACAAACACCGCTGATGTGCATGCATGTGTGTGTTTGTGTGTGTTTATCTTGTCTCTTTTATTTTCCAAGGACTGACTCATCCGACTGTCCTGTTTACTGATTTAGTCCGGAGAGGAGAAGTGTGGAAAATATGCATCTTCTCTTATAACTATCCTTTTGTGGAGCACCAGTCCTCTGTAATATTTCTCACCTAGGTGAGACTGTCCTTATGCCAGAGAGAGAGAGAGAGAGAGAGAGAGAGAGAGAGAGAGAGAGAGAGAGAGAGCGCGAAAACCCTCACATCACCACACATACACACACACACACACACACACACACACACACACACACACAGTTCACGATACATTAGAAACATTACAAAAAAATACATTTTTTCTACAGTTTATCTAGTTTAGCAATAGATGCATTCAACATTCTGGTCTACTTCTTTTAAACAAATAATATGTTGGCTAATAATATATATATTGAGTTCAAATATGCATCACTCACCCACTCTTACTTTTCCTTTAGTTAATTCCTTGCTTTTAAAGAAGGCGCTAGAGTGGAATGAACCCCAAAATATATATCGGTAAAAATAAAAATATATATGGAATGTATTTATGGCTATGTATTTAAAGAAAGAAAGAAAGAAAGAAAGAAAGAAAGAAAGAAAGAAAGAAAGACAATTTACTGTTTTTTCCATTATTTATTATGGTGTCATTAATTACGTATTTGTGTGCTTATTATTGTTTTTATTTTGGAGGAAAATCTGACTTATGTGTGCAAATACTAAACAAAACTTTCTAGAATCTTCTGTAGAAACATATTTATCCAGTAATTCTAGCCAAAGCATATTAGTGGTTGCAGAGTATGCAACGTTGCTGAGTTAATAATAATATAAAATGAAATATTAATTGTCAAGCAAATAGTCCTTGTTATTTCTCGTTGCATTATTTTTTCTTGTTCAATGAGTCTGACTAGTATGTGTGTGTGCTTGTGTTTGTGTGTGTGTGTGTTTGTGTGAAACAGAAGCTCAGGATAGTGATGTGGATGATGACAGGCTGTTTGTGAATATAGGCAGTGTAAAGGTGTGAGGGCCCTTCACATTTACGGCCCCTGAGAAGAGCAGATAGATCGACATCCTCTATTAGCAGCTTCAAGTGCATTACAAACACACTGATTCACAGAGAGCTCTTCAACTTCAAACACCACATTAATGTTCACTTCAGATCTGAAGAACTGTAAAAAAAAATAAATAAATAATAATGCAGGATTCCACACAATCGGTTTGTATTGGGACAACATGATGGAATTAAGTTAACTTATTAGTTTTTACCAATTTAAGTGGATTTCACATTAAACAATTAAGTTGTCCCATAAAGTTGTTTCAGCTTATTTTAAATAAGTTGTTTAAACAAACAGCAAATTAGACAATTTTTTGGGTGTACACTGTAAAACATGCTAAGTTCCACACAAAACCTTTGTGTTGTTACAACACAAATCGATTAAGTTAACTTAATCATTGTTACAAATTTAAGTTGATTGAACACAAAACAATTAAGTTGTCCCCCCAAAAAACTTTAGAATAGTGTCGTTTCAACTCATTTTAAATAAGTAGTTTGAACAAGCATCAAAAGTAATTTTTTTTGTGTATGTAACACGTGAGATTATACATACAGGAATGTACGTCTGTGATGTTCACAAAGCCTGATCAATAAGTAACTGGCACCCTTTCTAGTTCTACTTGAATTAAACCATAAACATTGTTTCGTTGGTGTAAATGAATGTGTTACCTCTCATAACCAATATTAAATAATAATTATAACTTGAAAAAACTTGATCAGTTAAGATGATACTATTTTTAGATTACTGTTTTTCTTTAGAAATTTGATGAATTAAGTATCAAACCAATAAAAATGCAATACAGCCAAATATTTATTGAGCAAAATAAAATAAAAAATTTACATAACTTTCAGATTTTATTACTTTCAGAGGACACTCACTAACAATTCATTATTAATAGCTTAGATTTTTAAATGATATTTAATGACTATTTTTAAGCATTACACTGCAGCTAGTGTCATTCTAATTTACTTTTTTGAAATACTTACACTGCAAAAAAATGCTTTTCTTACTTTGATTTTTCGTCTTGTTTCTAGTCCAAATATCTAAAAATTATTAAATCAAGAAGAATTTTTTAGACAAGCAAAACATGTTGTCTTGTTTTAAGTAATATTGTGCCAATAATAAGTGAGTTTTTCCTTAAAACAAGCAAAATAATCTGCCAATGGGGTAAGCAAAAAAATCTTATGTCAAAAGGAAAAACAAGATTATTTTGCTTACCCCATTGGCAGTTTATTTTGCTTGTTTTAAGGAAAAACTGACTTAATATTGGCATATTATTTCTGAAAACAAGACATTATATTTTGCTTTCCAAGAAAATGTTTCTTGATTTAAGAATTTTTAGATAGCTGGACTAGAAACAAGACAAAAAAATGTAAGAAAATCATTTTTTTTTGCAGTGCATTATACTTATTCATATATATTATTTGCAAGTAAGACTTTTTAAAATCAAATAAAACATTTTGTGATGCCTTTTGCTGATGTAAAAAAATAAGTACAGGTAAGAATACATAGGTTTAATTATCACATAAATATATGAAGAGTTCAGATGCAAAAACCTCAGTGCCATCTGAAATTTCCATCAAAAATTAACATTTTTCTCATTCTCTTTAGTTTATGTTAAGATATTTTACTTTAAAGACCAATAAAAGAACTTATTCTTTGCAATATAAGCAATATTACTGAACATACACAAAAGAGCCTGATAAAAATACAAATTTTACAGGAACATTTCTGACAGCATTTAGAGGTTTTTGCATCTAGACTTTTCATATATAGCATGCTGAATATGACAATGAAGCAATAATTCACCCATATTTGTTGGACTTTTTTTTCATATAGGTTATTTAAAAGATTAAAGATCACAGCTGCATTTAAAATGCTTTCTATGAAAACATGCCTTATGTGCTGGTATTTTTATTGGACAATAAACATTTTGCAGGACATATTCTTTTAAAAACAATGACATGGTGAAGTAAAAAAAATTAACTTTTACAATGCTGAGCAATATTGTGATACTGGTGTTATTTTTATTAAGAGTTTGTATTGAAGGTTTTTAATTTGAATGTTGCATTGTGTGATTTAGTCATTGTTATTTTAGATCTAGTTGTATTTTACATCAAGTTAATTTACATCTAGTTAAAATAATTAATTAATTTAACAATGTAAATTAAATTAGATTTTTCAAGTATAGTCAAGTAGATTTTTAGTTTTATATATCATTAGCATTTATGTATCATCAGATTACAGATTTTATTGAATTGAATTAAAGAGCACATTTTTATGGATTCTAAATATGTATATAATGGCTATTTAAGTTCACTGAAATAACTGAACCATACAACATGTATTGTTTATTGAATTTAATAAAAAATCTGTTGACTAATGATTATATACATTGTAATGCATTTACAAAAAATGAAATCGAACGTTTCAGTTGTAGAGCCTTTTTTTTTTGTATTAGTTATTTTTTTGCATCAAAGAGCTGTAGCTTCTATTCCGTCTGCGTGTTAATAAACAGCGCATTAATATGTCAGGTCGTTCTGCAGGACGCTCATCAGGCTGGAGTCATGCTGGATTAAGGAAATTCACACAGATCGTCACCTCTGGCCATCCACACTTCAGTCGCGTCAATGGTCGCATCCTAATGGCCGTCCCAGTAAACACGGGCTTTCTCACATGTGTATCTGGGACAACAAAAGATTAGCATTATTCGCAAATATACAACTGAGTTCAAAGGCAGAGAGGCAGCAGACACCGTCTCTCTTCTTTCTTTTGTTTCAAAGACGAGCTCGCGAAGAGCAAAAACATGTTTGGGTTTAGGCTTTCACTCCACGAATATCCAGTAAACAACCGGTGCTCTTATAACATGAGATGTGTTTAATGAATAATATTTGTAGAAATAATACAAACATATCAAAGAGAAAATGTATTTAAACTTAGTAGGCTAGTCCTGGTTTAAAAAAGCAGAACTAATAAAAAAGCAGGCTAGGTTTATAGTCTATGTGTTTGAATTAAATAAAAAGTGAAATATAAACTTGCATAAAAAAATTAAAACAATATTGGCATTCAGCCTATTTTAGGCTATTTAAAATTATGCATAGGCCTAGTTTTATTTTCATTATTATTTATTTATGTATTTAGGTAGACCTCTTTAATTTGTGATATTTTTAATCACTTTTTACTGACATTCACCTCAACACTTTGTAATGTATGTCAAGAATACTTTCTGTTTTGTGGCGTCAAATTATCGGGCGCTATTAGGGCGCGATGGGCCTGGTCTGGCGCTCCGGGTCACGCCCCGTAACAGCGGGAGCTCCATATCGGGCCTTTAAAAAGGCACCGGACACGTTAAAAAGGCCAGATTGAGACGCGCTGTCAAAGCAACGGTATCCAACGGGATTTAGTAGGATCATCGGATTTATCTCAAGCTTTATTTTATCGGAAATATGTCCGCCTCAAGTCCCGACCAGCGCCTGGATCACCTCCTCAGCGCCGTGGAGAGCGAATTTCAGAAAGGCAGCGAGAAAGGCGACGCGTCCGAGCGGGATATTAAACTTTCGCTTGAAGACGCGGAGTTGTGGACCAAATTTAAAGAGCTGACCAATGAAATGATTGTCACCAAGACTGGGAGGTATGTTGAGATTTGACAACATTTGCAGTAGAAAAAAAAATAAAATTTTATAGGCTAAAGAAACAAAATTTTGGATAGGCTAATTATTAAAAATAGCCTGTATATATTTGTAGGTTTTTATGTAGCGTCAAAATCACAAACATCGGCAAAATTTCACGAGCCATTGTTAGAACACAAATTCAGTGGTTCTAGTTTTTAAAGCTACTGAACACTAGCTATTTTATTAGGCTAGCCTACTTTGTTATTTTCAGTGTGAATATAATAAAACATTTTTGGCAATTTTCTGTTTTCTAGACGAATGTTTCCCGTGCTCAGAGCCAGTGTCACCGGTCTCGACCCTAACGCAATGTACTCGGTCCTGCTTGATTTTGTGGCGGCCGATAATAACCGGTGGAAATACGTGAACGGTGAATGGGTGCCCGGTGGGAAACCTGAACCCCAGAGCCCGAGCTGCGTCTACATCCACCCGGACTCACCCAACTTCGGCGCGCACTGGATGAAAGCGCCCGTATCTTTCAGCAAAGTCAAACTCTCCAATAAACTCAACGGAGGAGGACAGGTAATAAATAAATAAATAAATAAAACAGTTTATTTTATAATGTAAACATCTAAAAGTATTAACATATTTGGTTAATAGACACATTAAATGCACTTTAATAACAGTATTTTTTTTCTTTTTTAGATTATGTTGAACTCTTTGCACAAATATGAACCCAGGATACACATAGTGAAAGTTGGTGGTATTCAGAAAATGATCAGCAGCCAGTCTTTTCCCGAGACACAGTTTATTGCAGTCACAGCATATCAGAATGAAGAGGTGAGTGTTTGAGATGTGTCCTCCACCTCTTTCTTCAACACTGCATGAATTAGGAATTTCTCATATTATTTTAAATTTTTTTCAGATCACCGCTCTGAAAATCAAACACAATCCTTTTGCCAAAGCTTTCCTTGATGCCAAAGAGAGGTAAAAGAAAAACACATTATTAGCCATTCAGTTATCCTGTTTAGATTATTTATTTTATTATTAATTTATTGTTATTGTCAACTGAAAAGGATTTGTTTCCCTGTCAACAGAAGTGACCACAAGGAAGTCCCAGACCACAGCGCTGACAACCAGCAATCTGGATATTCACAACGTAAGTAAAGCAACATTATTCCTGCAAGAAATCCCCCCCCCCCCCCCCCTGTATTATAGCATATTTAACACTTGTGTCTTCCTCCAATAGTTGGTGGCTGGTTCCTGCCTAGTAATGGCCCCATGGGCCCAAGCAGCAGCCCTCCTCAGTTCAACGGGGCCCCTGTTCACTCCTCGGGCTCGTACTGTGAGAGATACTCCAGCTTAAGGAACCACAGAGCTGCTCCATATCCCAGCCATTACTCCCACCGCAGCACTACCACCAGTAAGTAATTCACTCAAATTCCAAAATGTGGAAAAAAAATTATGTTACCAATTTTATTCAGGTTTAAAAAATATCATTATTTGTGTGTTTACCTTTATTTTTTGCTTTTTATGCATAATAAGGTCTAGGGTTAGGGTATTTGCAAGTAATTATGCATAATATTTAAGGACACTTAAAAATATATTTTTTACATAACATGTGATCAAGGATTACCAAATCAACATAAATACATCCATTTATATCAACACAATTTAATTTCGTAGCTAGAAATAGTTCTAGAAAATGCCCACTTTTTACAGTGTAAAGGCCTGTTTCCATATAACAAACAACATGTAGTTCTAAAACTGTTTTAAATATGAAGAAAGGCAGAGTCCACTATAAGAGTATCAGTATGGAGGAACAATAAAACATTTTTCCAACTCACAAACTGAGAATCAGCCAGTCAGAATTCATACAACAGATGACAAAAGTTTAAAGACGAAAGATGACAAAAATTAAATGCATACATTTAGTAATCAGACACTATTAAACATATTTTATCTTTTTAATTATGTTCTGTTGGTGTGGACACTAAAATAGTTGTGTCTTTTGTAGTCATAAGTATCTTTCATAGTCATTTTTAAATCAATAATCATAATAATCCTGTAGATATATATTTTTGTCCATTTATTGACATACTTTTTCTTGTAGATAACTACATGGACAACTCTTCCGGAAGTCTTGCATCTCATGACAGCTGGTCAGCCCTGCAGATCCCCAACTCCAGCGGGATGGGAACCCTGGCCCACACCACAAACACTACCTCCAACACCAGGTCAGTGCCTTCAACATCTAAACACTCTTATGCTTTACTTTTATGACAGAATGACTTAACACTCGTCTTTCTGCATTACAGCCAGTACCCAAGCCTGTGGTCAGTTGCGGGGACGACTCTCACCCCGTCGGGTTCAGCGTCGGGCTCCATCACTGGCGGCCTGACGTCTCAGTTTCTGCGTGGTTCTTCTGTGTCCTACTCGGGTCTGACCTCCTCTCTGCCAGTGTCCTCTCCCTCCTCGATGTACGATCCAGGCCTAAGCGAGGTTGGCGTTGGAGATGCCCAGTTCGAGAGCTCCATCGCCCGGCTCACAGCATCCTGGGCGCCTGTGGCTCAGAGCTACTGAGATCCTTTCACATTTAAGGACTGATGCTGCAGTTTGGGACTTGATCTTAGCTTCAGGAGGAAATCTTGAGAAAGCTTCTTGATGATTTGACAATCAGAAAACGGGTTGATTTTCTCTAAAAGTCACATCTGTATGATATCGTGGCATACAAATATACAATCAAGATGAGAGACAATCATTTAAAGGGATAGTTCACCCAAGAATGAAAATCTGTCATTTACTCACCCTTGTTTTAAACCTTTCTAAGTTTGAGTTTTTATCGGTTGAGCACAAAAGAAGATATTTTGAAGAATGCTAAAAATGGGTAGCCATTGGCTTTCGTAGTATTTGTTTTTCCTACTGCAAAAGTCAATGGTTACAGCATGTCAGCCTTCTTCAAAATATCTTTCAACAGAAGAAAGAAACTCATAAAAGTTTCGAACAACTTGAGGGTGAGTAAATAGTGAGTAAATGTTCATTTTTGGGTGAGCTATCTCTTTAACAATCAGATTTTAGCCATACGTTTTGGGGCAATTATAGTGTTTATTCTTAATAATATTATCTAAAAGATTAATAAGATCAAAATCGTGCTGTTGACTCACTAAAAATGTATATGTGTGTAAATAAATAGAAATTAACGTCCAGTTTCATTGTATCACCGAGGAATGTAACAGTAACTGTCTTACATGTGCTTTCTGTAGAACGAGAGAAAGACAGACTTTGCTGTTTAGTTTGAGAAGGTGAAAACGCTTTGAAAAGTGACCCTATAGTTTTGTCTGCAATTCGTCCTATAGAGAAACCATTTGTACATATCTATCTATTTGTATTTGTTGGGCTCTTTGAGTTTTATTTATGTCATTTTAATAATAAATTAAATTTCTCTTTTTTTTCTGTCAAACACTAGTTGGTGTTCTTTCTTAAGAAAATACACTAAGCTGCCATTTACTCTACTCACTTTTCTCTTACCCAAAAAATTACGTTTGCTGTTTGTTCAAACTATTTATTGAAAATGAGCTAAAAGAACACAATACTTAAGGGTTTTTTAGGACAACTTAATTGTTTTGTGTTCAATCGACTTGTAAAAACTAGCAAGATTACTTAATTCCTTCATGTTGTCCCAACACAAATCGATTGTGTGGAACCCATGCAGCATTTTTTACAGTGCTTGTTCCAAACCGGTTTGACTTTTTAAATCTGTTGATCACAAAGAACATATTTTAAAGAAAGCTTGAAACCTGATTGTTGTCATAAAATAAATAAATAAATAAATAAAACATAATCGTCAAAACATTAGTTGATCATGCCAAGAAGCTCAATGAAATTATTCTTCCAACAACCTAAATGTCAATAATTAAAATTCAAAAGGAATAAAAAGAATATGCTAATGTAAGTTTCATGGTTGTTAAATGGCTTAAATTTTTGATAGATAAAACGACTTCAGTATTGATGCTATAAAAATACTGGGTTGTTTAAAGAAAAATTTATAAATCAACAAATACTCAACAAACTCAACCGCTGGGTTAAGAAAAAAAATAAACCTTTCTGTTAAGTTTTGTCAATATCCCCCCCCCAAATTTGTGTTGAAATAACACAATTTTTAGGGTGTGTATTTAATTTGCTTGTTCAAAACAAAATGTGAAGTATTTTTTTATTTAAAATTAAATGATAGACTATATTTTAACACAACTGTCAAATCAAATCCCTTTTATTGTCACATTATCAGCAGAACATGTACTATGATGAGTGAAGGTTATGGTGCTGGCTCCAGACAGTGCAAAATACAACAACATACTCTAAAAAAACAAGAGAATATACAATTGGCAATGTTGACAGTAATATGTAGAAGACAATGATAGGTGTACACATAGTCTGACTGTTGATGGAAAATTGTAGGCAATATTGTTTTAAGTACGGATTGGTTAAAGTGCAGTGTATGCTACATCTTGATGGTATGCCGTGAGGGGTATGGAAAGAGTTTGTGTGAGGTTATCAAGTGTTCATCAGCCTGATAGTCTGTGGGAAGAAGCTTTCCTTCAGTTGGCTGGTGCGTGACTGGATGCTGCGGAACCGTCTTATGTCTGTGGGTTCATTTTTGTAATTAAATTCATATGACTAAATTTAACCCAATGTTTGAGTTTGTCCATATTTTGCCCAATTTGGACTGAAATAACCCAGTATTTTATTTTAAAGCACAAACTCAGTTCCTGGAGGGATGCGGCTCTGCACAGTTTAGTTCCAACCCTAATTAAGCACACCTGATGAAACTAATTAAGTCCTTCAGGCTTGTTTTAATGCTACAGGTAAGTGTGTTGGAGCAGAGTTGGAGCTAAACTGTGCAGGGCTGCAGCACAGTTGGACACCCCTGTTTTAAAGTATAATAATTTGAGAGCATACATGTATTTCATGTCTTTTTGTATTAAATTATTTTGATGAATTGTTGAGCGATATGTTTGGGTCAGTGTGTGAGCAGGTGGAGGATGATAAAGCTGTGAGTGTGTGCGTATGTATGTATGTGTGTGTGTGCTGGTAAAGCTGCAGCAGGTGTGTGTTAAATGAAATCTGCCCTCAGTTGTTGCTGTAATAGAAAGACGTGAAGCTGTGAGAAAAAGATTGAGAGCATGTGAGGGGCTTCATGATCTCTCACAGCGCTTTGTCAGAATCTGCAGATCTGTGTGACGCATGGTCAACACCTTCATAAAGAAAAGCAGGAAAAACACCTGTAAACAAACTGTATTTTTGTTACAGCATTAACATTGCGCATGTCGTTAGGAGATTAATTTACTTTTTAACCCAGGAAACAAATTTAATCTACAGACTAAATTGATGAAAAAAAGTTCTTTACTAACTAATAGAGCACAGGAAACAGACAGACATACTGACTGACAGATAAACAAAGAAACAAAAAAACAAACAGACAGACAAACAAACAAAAAACAAACAGTTAGATAGACAGACAGACAGGAGTAAAGACTAGAAATAGGAAGAGTGTTTATTAAGCACAGAATATCTGACAGCTGAACTACACATTTACACTAGCAGGATGAACATAGAACTGAGGAAAAGTGAGGGCTTCTTCAATATCCAGAGGAGTCATAATATGAAAGGAGAAAAGTGGATTAATTGATAAATTGACTAAACAGAAGGGAACTTGAAAAGGAAAGAGAGATTTAAAAACCCATAACCATACTAACTAACTAACTAACTAACTAACTAACTAACTAACTAACTAACT
>CAIGQZ010008319.1:1264428-1297639 GCA_903798205.1 Danio tinwini
ACTAACTAACTAACTAACTAACTAACTAACTAACTAACTAACTAACTAACTAACTAACTAACTAACTAACTATTATTATTATTATTATTACTATTATTGTTGTTGTTGCTGTTGTTGCTGTTAATATTATCAATAGTAATAATAATAAAAATAAATAATAGTATTCTTGTAAATTATTTGTTATTAGTATTATTATTAGTAATGATGGTATAGTAGCAGTAGTAGTGTATTAATTATTTTATTCTTCTTTTACTTTTACTTATTTTTGTTTGTTTGTTTGTTTGTTTGCTTGTTTGTTTTACTATTAAATCACTGGATTAGCCCCCTGAAATAATAATAGCCTAATCACTTATATTTCTAATAATAAACGTAAAAATAAATAAATAAATAAATTAAATAATAATAATAATAATAACAAATAGTAATAATAACAATACCCTTTGTTATAAGCAAAATATATTACTGTAATAATTATTATTAATGATAATATAAATTATAGTGATTATTAGTAATAATGTAGCAGTATTATTCTTATTGATTCACTGTGTTTCACTTGATTCACTTCGTTTTCAATATTAATCTTCTTCTTCTTCTTCTTATTATTATTATTATTATATTGTTATTAATATTTATTATTATTTTTGTAAATAATTTATTTATTGTTAGCATTAGTAGTGATAGTAATAGTAGTAGTAGTAGTAGTAGTGTATTAGTTCTATTATTTTCTTTTTCTTCTTATCTTCATTTATTTATTTATTTATTTACTATTACAGTTTTTCTCAGTCACTTTGGTGCATTTCTCACAACACTATTTACATTTGCACAACAGTTAAAGCATTTCTCAAAACAATAGTACAAACTGAAAAACCTAGTTGATAACTTGCAAAAGTGTCACTTGCTCAAAATGGAGAGCTCATTCCTCAAAAGCAAGTATTCATGTCAATGAAAGTGTCAGTGTCATCAAAATGAAAAGTCCTGCCACCATTGTTTATGAACAAGATAGTCAAATGGCTTTGTCATGTTTTCATTATGACACTTTACTCTGTATATTTTTTTCAATGCAAAAAAGTCAGATTTTAGTGACAAGTCCTGAAAATGTTCAAGACAGCACTTCCATTTAAAAACTACAGTAAAGTTAGACATCACTGCATTTAGTGAAGTATCTGAGTACAAGACACTGAATATGTATGTTTCACATTTTTACTGCATTTGCTCTTTGCAATTCTAATTTATTCACAGCATTGTGCAAAAGAATAAATACACTCTTATTTACAACAAACATAAAATCCCTTTGGGTAGAGCTGAGCACAACTGTAAACAATATTGCAGTACATATTGGAATTGAACCTACAACATACATACTGTAGGTCTGTAAATCATTCATGAAACAATTTCAATTTCAATCCTTCAATTTAGGAGACATTTTCAGAAAAAAAAGAATTATTATTCAATAAAATGAGCTTGACAGATTTTGACAGCTAGTTCAACATTTTTGTATGTAATGACACAAGAAATGAAATGAGGACTATTAGTTTTATATGAAATGACTTTTCAGCATCCACAAGTTTAGTTAATGTTGACTGACATGGCATAAGCAAATTATGTTACAAACAGCAGAGAGTTGTATGAAAGCAATTGATGCATGTCCAAAAGCATTAGCAATTTGTTGGAAAGAATGAGAAACTGCTAATATGATGTGCACAATTGACTAATTGTTTTGAGAAATGCATTAACTGTTGAGCGAATGTAAGTTTTGAGTTTTAGTCAGGTGAAAAAGTCAAATCATGTCCTACCAACTTGCAGTGCCTCAATACTCAAAAGTATAAGTTGTAACAACCTCAACTTGAAGGGAAATGGAAAACCTAAAATAATGTGTTCATATAACAACAAAACATAAGTTCTATCAGAATGCGTCATTTTGTAGCATGTGGTGCTGATCATTCCAGGAGCCAGGAAAAGTCTACGGAGGGACTTTGTTGACAGCAAATAAAAGTACCCAGATTTTTTCTATTTATTGTGACATTTTGCTAACCTAGATAACTTTAACATGCAGGACCCCACGCTGTCAGGCAAATTTTGCCCTCTAGACACAGAGCTTTGAATATTGCATGTTAATGTTGTTAAATAACAATGTACACACTGTAAAAACGATTCTGCATTTTAGTTTTTTTAACATGAAGTTTTCACAGTATCTGCTAGTCTGTAATAGAGTGTGTCGACTCAAATTACAAACATGCTGAACCAGCATCCTTTAAGTTGTGCCCCATACCTCTAATCCAGCAGGTGGTGGAATATGCACCATTAAGTCAGTTTGCCAACTGCCAGTTAAACACCAGAAGAAGTCAGACACATGGGATATTGTTAACCAGATTTCTAATTGTTCACTCATCACATTTGGAAAGTAATGCTACTTCAAATGTGTGTTATAACTTGTAAAATGACAGATATGAACTTATTGTCAATGTATTGTTCCCAGTATAAATGTTTCTAGAGCAGATTAGACCTTTACTAATACAGGTGGAGTTTGGCCACATGAATAAAGCTCAGTAAAGTTTGTTTTAGGTTTGAATTTGCAATATTTCAATATGTGTACTTTTCTAGATCCTTATCTAATCTAATACAGGTCTTTATATATACATTTTAATGGATCTCTCATTTTTATACAATATAAAATATTTTGGAAAATAATATTATTCCTAATATTTATAGGAGTAATATTTAAGAAAAGTATTTACAAAAATTCACATAAATGACAATTTTTCTCATTCTAAAGGTTGCAGCACATTCCCAGAGAAAGACTGACTTACTACAGGTGAGATTTTACCAAATATATCCCATATGCATACAATAATATAAAAAAGATTTCAGTAAATTTATATTTCAAAGATTTAGTGATTACTGTGGTCTTGATTGTGTACATTATTTAAATCTGTTTTTGGCTTTATTTTTTATTTTTCTTTATAGAATTAATTCAAGCAGTGTGGTGCATTTGGTGTTGATAAGTTAAGTGGAGCTGCAAGTTTCACTACAACCAATCAACGTATTGTCATAAGACACTAAAAGCTGAAGCACTGCCATCACACAAGTAATGATTTGTAGGTAAATAAGATCCGGTGTACACATTGTGTTTATGTTTTTCAGCTTTAATGTAAAGAAAGAAATATAAAGATTTTTTTTATTGTTTGGCATTTTTTTATACAGCACACCGATTCTGAAGAAGAGCTGAGCAGAGGGATGACTCCTGCAAATCAGAAACTGTTGATGAACACTGGAGCAGATATCTGCAGTGCAAGAGTACACTCTTAAAAATACATTGAAATAAAGATGTTGAGATCTGATTTTATAACCTTATAAAGTTCTGGTGTCAATTTTTCCAAAAGTCTGTGTTAGTTATGTATTTTAGAGTTTTGCAGGTTTTTTTCTCCTCTTGAAGTTACTTTTACCTTACAATTAATTTGTAAAAATACTTTATTTGAAACATTTTTTGTAAAGACAATTATATTGTAAGTACATTGTGTGTAATTACTAAATTGGGAGTAAAAACCTTTTATAGAATGTGTAATGTTTTTCATTGTCTGTTCTGTTTTCTAATTAACAAAATCTGCTAGATTAAGTTCAGTAAACTTGAAAATGTAAGGCCGTATTTACACAATGTACCAATTCCTTAAACCAGGCCAGAGCACACTTGTCCCCCCTTCCGTCTCCCCCGATGGCCCGCACTCACATTGTATTCGGGCCTGGGCACGCTTATGTCATCGATGATGCGCTGTTCAGAAGTGCTTTCGCTCAGCACAGTGGAGATTTCTTTAGTTATATTGTTTGTCTTTTAATATGAGGTGACACGCAGTCTAATATTTTGCCTAACTTTGCAAGTTCAGTTAACTTGAAATAAGCAGTTGTGTCAATTATTTAACTCTGTCAACTAAACATTTTAAGTTAAGAAAAACTTACAGAATTAAGTCAATACAACTTAACTGAGTCAATGCACCAAGATGACTAAACTAAGTTAAGCTGAGGGAACAAATCATTTTTACAGTGTAATAACGGTAGTAGCAGTATTATTTTTAATGATTCATACTTTGTTTTATTATTATTATTATTAATATTATTTTACAAATAAACATTAATCAGCACGGTGGCACAGTGGGTAGCACAATCGCCTCACAGCAAGAAGGTCGCTGGTTCGAGCCCCAGCTGGGTCAGTTGGCATTTGTGTAAAGTATGCATGTTCTCTCCGTGTTTGCGTTGGGTTTCCTCCGAGTGCTCCGGTTTCCATCACAGTCCAAAGACATGCAGTACAGGTGAATTGAATAAACTAAATTAGCCATAGTGTTTGTGGGTGTTTCCCAGTGTTGGGTTGCAGCTGGAAGGGCATCCACTGCGTAAAACATGTGCTGGATAAGTTGGCGGTTCATTTTGCTGTGGTGACCACTGATTAATAAAGGGACTAAGCCGAAAAGAAGATGAATGATTGAAATAAACATTAATGACTTGATTATCCACTGTATTAAATCTCTCCCGAACTGAACTGAAAGTGTATGTGAATGCGTCAGGAGAGACTGAAGCTGCTGATGTCAGGTTAGTGATTGAACACTCAACACTGCGGTGTAAATGAAGCTTGCAGGGTCATAGGGACACAGGCAAACAATAATGAAGGAGCAATGTGACCGCCAGCTGTGTGTGTGTGTGTGTGTGTGTGTGTGTCCAGTGTAAAGAGCACAGCCCATGAAAGTTAGTCTTTCTAAATAGTTCTCTGTCTGAAGTGTGTGAAGGTCTGAAGTCTCTCAGACGCTGCAATGAAAAGCACTTTGTTATAAGCAAAAGATGGTTATGTAAGCACAATAATCAGGTTTCTCACTATAGGAAGATGAAGTCTTCAATAAATTATTTTGATTAATAAACAAATATCACAAGTAAATCTAGCAAACAATCTGGAAATGTGCCGGTGCTGTACAAATAGTTTATATTTGAAGAGCTTGGATGCAAAACCTCTAAAAACCTGCAGTCTGAAATGTTCTAAAATGAGCATTTCTCTTAGGCTCTTGTGTGTAAGTTCAGTCATTTCACTTCCATGGCAAATATGTTATTGTCTTTGCCTTTAAAGTGAAATAACTAAACACTAACATTGATACACTTTTCATTTAGAGCTGATTTGAGTGCATTACAATGGAATAGGAAAACTCAGCTTCATTAAAAAAAGATAAACATGATATAATTAACAAGAAAAAAAGAACATCATTTGATAAACAGCAGTCCATTTGCACATCTCCATTTATCATTTTTACATTTTATTTGGTTATTTGGAAAACAACTGAGCTTTTGCTTCAATTAAATAAAGATTTTTTTTAGAAACTGTGCAGACTGTGCTGTTTTCTTTTATCTAAAATGCTTTAAATGATTGTTTGTTTGTTTTCTGAGAAAATCAATGTGTCTCTTCTCCCCTAATTTATAGTTATTTGATTTTGTTTTATTTGCATAATGTTTAAACATATTGTCTCTAATTTTGTGGAAACAATTTGACCATTAAAATATTTGGGGGTCAGAATTTTCTATAATTTAAATTCACTTTATACTACTACTACTACTACTACTACTACTACTACTACTATTACTACTACTACTACTACTACTACTAATAATAATAATAATAATAATAAACTGTATAATAGACTGCTCTGCATACTTATAATATATGATATATTATATAATATAATTATGGCGATGCAGTGGCGCAGTAGGTAGTGCTGTCGCCTCACAGCAAGAAGGACGCTGGTTTGAGCCTAAGCCAGGTCAGTTGGCGTTTCTGTGTGGAGTTTGCATGTTCTCCCTGCATTCGCGTGGGTTTCCTCCAGCTGCTCCAGTTTCCCCTACAGTCCAAAGACATGCAGTACAGGTGAATTGGGTAAGATAAATTGACCATACTGTTTAGGTGTGAATTAGTGTGTATGGATGTTTCCAGAAATAGGTTGCAGCTGGAAGGGCATCCACTGTATAAAACATGTGCTGGATAAGTTGGCGGTTCATTCCGCTGTGGCAACCCCAGATTAATAAAGTGACTAAGCCGAAAAGAAAATGAATGAATAAATAATATTATTATAGGGCAGCACGGTGGCGCAGTGGGTAGCACGATCGCCTCAAAGCAAGAAGGTCATTGGTTTGAGCCTCGTCAGTTGGCATTTCTGTGTGGAGTTTGCATGTTCTCCCTGTGTTCGCGTGGGTTTCCACTGGGTGCTCCGGTTTCCCCAACAAGTCCAAAGACATGCAGTATAGGTAAATTGGGTAAGATAAAAAAGTGTGTGTTTGTGAATGAGTGTGTATGGATGTTACCCAGTGATGGGTTGCAGCTGGAAGGGCATTCACTGCGTAAAAAGCATATTCTGCATAAGTTGCTGGTTCATTCCGCTGTGGCGACTCCAGATTAATAAAAGGACTAAGCCGAAAAGAACATGAATGAATGAATGAATATATTTATAGTTTTTACACAAAATTATTAGCCCTCCTGTGAAATATTGATTCTTTCAATCATTTTCTTTTCGGCTTAGTCCCTTTATTAATCTGGGGTCGCCACAGCGGAATGAACCACCAACTTATCCAGCATATGTTTTACACAGCGGATGCCCTTCCAGCCACTACCCTGTACTGGGAAACACCCACACACTCTTGCATTCACACACATACACTACAGACAATTTAGCTTATTCAGTTCACCTATAGCGCATGTCTTTGGACTGTGGGGGAAACCAGAGTCCTGTAAAATATACATATTGTATTGTATGTGTCAAAGTAATGTTGCTAAACAAAGCAAGGGAATTTTGTTAAAGCAAGAGAAAACTGCTAGTCAATATTATTAGCCCCCTTAATCAGTTTTTTTTTTATTGGCCACAGAACAAATCACTGTTATCTAATGACTTGCCTAATTGACCTAACCTGCCTAGTTGACCTAATTAACCTAGTTTGAAACTGAATACTAGTATCTCGCAAAATAACTATAAAATATTACAGCTTCCTGACGACAAAGACAAAAGAAATGAGTCATTAGGAGTAATTAAATCTATTATATATATTTAAAAATATCTCTGTTAAGCAGCAGTTGGAAAATATTTGATAAACAAAAATTCAGGAGTGAATAATGACTGTTCAGCAATATTTTTTTTAAATCAAAATGTTGTAAGGTCAGTCCTCAAGCTCACAGGTGCTCTAGTAAGGAGCTCTAGAGGAACCACGAGTATAAAGTCAAATTAACCAACAACATGGCCCAAATAAATGTTGACATTCATTCATATATTTATCTCTCAAACTTCTTTTTATAAAATTGTACTTTTGCTATTTTGTTTCTTCAAATGCTTGTACTGATCACAGATGAGTTTGTGGCACTTTTGTCTGTGTAAGTTAGATATGTTCCTGTGTTAACATTATTGTTGATCCTTAAACTTCAATTCTCTCAAATAGATTTCCCAAACCTAATCCCTATACCTCCAAACCTGAACAAAATAATAACATCCCTGCTAGGAAAAACAGCTTAAACCAGCCTAAGATGGTTGCCTGGTTTCAGCTGGTCAACCTGATTTTAGTGGGGTTTGACCATTTGGTTTCCAGCTATTTCCAGCCTGGTTTAAGCAGGACTTAGCTGTTTTTGGCTGGGCTCCCAGACAAGCTAGGCTGGTCAAGCTGGTTTTAGTTGTCATCTCCCAGCCTGACCAGCTAAGACCAGGCTGGAAATGGCTGGAAACAAGCCTGGAATGACCAAAACCTCTCTAAAACAAGGCTGATCGACCAGCTAAAACCAGCCTAGGCTGATTTAAGCTGGGGTTTTTTTCAGCAGGGTTATCAATAAAATCAGATAAAAGAAATCATATGTGTGAATAATCGTGACATACAATGAAGAAGTACCAAACCACCAAAGAAGAAGAAGTGCCAAATATTGCTGTATCCAAAATCATTCTTATTCACTATTCCCAAATTAGCCTAGTACACTCGAAAGAGTGATTAAAAGTGAAAAGAAGTGAGTAAATTTGAGCACTGCCGCAGATAGGATGTCTTTTGTTTTGTCTTTGCTGGTTGATGAATCCATCAAATAGATTGGATTTTAAACTTCTTGCTCAGACCCTGTCAAATTTACTAGATGAGCTGTATAGTAATGTTGAAAGTGTTTTAATTTCTGTCACGTTTACAAACGTTACTTTAATTAAATAATATTTTACTTTGAAACTTTCACTGACAGGATTCCACTGCGGACACCATCTTATGGTCAGATACAGAAATTAATTATGCTTATTTTCTAGTTGTTGAGTGCACATTGGTTGTACAGTAGCCAACATCTGAAGTGGATCAACCCCTTTTATCAAAGCTGTCTTTGAGCTATTGAACAACTATTCTTGCCTTGGGTGATTTTGAAAAACTTTTAGATCCACTTCAGGTGTTGACTGCTGTATCTCCTTATTGTAAGGAATTGTGGGATTGACTGAACTTCAGAACATCCACTATGGTTTTGGACACCAAAACAATGGCTGCTCCCTCAAATAGTGCACTATTTAAGGATAACATTACATTGATCGAAGTCTAAATTTAACAGAAGCTCTAAACTGTCTGTGAAATCTGATTGGTTGATTGTTGTTTCATCATCAACAAATGGTAAAATCAGGTTGACTCACACACAAACACACACAGGCACGCATACACACAGCCTGCCTATGTTGATCCTTGTTAATAAGAGCTTGATTGCGTGTGTTTTTCTTCTTCTGAAAGCGCTGTTGAAAGTGTGTTCGGCACTCAGGTGTGGAGGGGATGGCCTGCGGGACCCCTCACTGAGAGGACAAACCACATGATTGTGTTCAGAAGTGTGCTGTTTGTGTCCACTTCTTGCATATGGAGATCAGCAGGCCTTAGTTTGCTTGTTAACACTGCTAACATTGCGTGATACTGAGAAGAAGGGTATTGGGAATTATGTGTTGATTATACATTAGTCACTAGCCATTTCCTGAGAAGGTTTGTGTACTGTGGATAATCTGCAATGAAGACAGAATAAATAAAATAATCAAAAATAAAAGTGTAATAAAGCTTTCTTTTTACCTCTTCTTTTTCCTTTTTTTGTATATTAGAGTGTGTTGTCTATTTTGTTGAGTTATTTTTACCTTATCATGTGTTTATACCATGAATTACAGAAAAGATATACACCGTAAAATGTCACTTAGTGTATTTTAGTGTGCCAAAAACAAGTCATGCAAGCATATTCAGAACAGGAATCATATAATTGCTCAGTAATGTGAGAATGATTACAATTACATTTGTCACATTGCCATGATGGATGCATTTATTTTCAAATGTTAAAAAAGATAATAATAATAATAATAATAATAATAATAATAATAATAATAATAATAACAATAATAAAAATGGCCAAGATGTGAGCAGAGCGACCGGAAGGGGTGCCTGGTCTGTCGGTGATCCGGGGGTGTTAAGCCCCATTTACAGGGCAGGGGCGTCAGCTTCAATGCTTCCCATTCACTTTGAATGGGTGACGACAGTCATTGCCGAACTGCATTTTAAATCCGTCGGCACCGCTTTAGTGGCGTTGATCGCTGCAGAAGTTGGGACTTTCTCAAGTGCCGACGGAAGCGCCAGCCAGTCTGATCGCTGTATACAAATACACCAGCTCAGACAGTAGCTGATTGCTAACTAATTTCATTAGCTGACGCTGCTATGACAATCGCGTCAGCCTCGAGTTCAGACACGCCCTCTGTCAAGCGTTGACGATGAAGCCCCGTGTGAATGGGGTGTTACAGATTGTACCAATCACCTGAGGACCGGGAGAAGGAGTTGAAATTCCGGGAGTTTTCCGGGAGAAATGACAAACCGGGAGGTGGGTCTGGAATACGGGAGACTCCCGGGAAAAATGGGAGTGGTATGCAGCAGATGCCCTTCCAGCCACAACCCATCACTGGGAAACAACCATACACACATACTGTATTCACACACATACATTACGGACAATTTAGCTTATGTCTTTGGGCTTGTAGGGGAAACCGGAGCACCCGGAGGAAACCCACGAGAACATGGGAAGAACATTCAAACTCCACACAGAAATGCCAACTGACCCAGCTGAGGCTCGAACCAGCGACCTTCTTGCTGTGAGGTGACATCGCTACCCTGCTGAACTACCCTGCTGAACCTGAATATAAACAATATGGTCTTCATTTAAAAATATTTTTTAAAATGTTAATTATTACCATATTATAAAGGCTTAAAAACATTTTAATTGTAACAGGTCTAAAATCACTGTGATTTAAAGGGCTTAGCTTATATTAAAGGGCACCTGCTTTACCCCTTTTACAAGATGTATGATAAGCCTTTAGTGTCTCCAGAATGTGTCTGTGAAGTTTCAGCTCCAAATACCCATCAGATAATTTATTATAGCCTCCAGAATATGCCCATTTTGGTGTCTGAGTACAGTGTAGCTGTTTTTGTAGGCTGTGGCTTTGAATGCAAATGAGCTGCTTCTTCCCGCCCACTATTCCCATATGCATCACTTTAGATGAAGAGCAGTCAGTGATAGAGACAGACACAGATGAAGCTGAAATACAGCTCATTAGTCAAAAATACCAAGTAAGTTTATTTGATGTATTTGTGGTGGAGTTTATTCAAGCCTTTCTGAAATGATGAGTCACAAACAAATGTCATTTGCAGTACACACACACACACATATGTGCGCATTTACTGACAATATGCTGCCATGGTGATAAGAGCCATTAAGAATTACATAGCGATTTTACTATCTTAATTACAAACATGCTCTGTATTAAAAACTTTTAAAACATAAAAATCACAGAAAGTTGTAACAAATATTTTAATCCCAGTAGCAAAAATGTTCTGTGCACATGTGTATACATGTTCTTATAGAAACATAGCGCCTGTCAATCAATTCAGTTGGCAGGGAAAACCACACTACTACATCACATTGCGGTGGGCCTCAAAATCACTGGGATTTGGGTCCTATTTTAACGTCAAGAAATGTAAAAACAGAGACTTGTTGGGTTCATATTAATCCAATATGATGGTGGACACACTATACATACAGTTCTGTCCAAACAGCTTACAATAGTTGATTTTCATCATAGGTGCCCTTCAAATGTTTAATCCACATTTCCTGGCAAATAAAATTGAACTCACACTCCAATAATTTGGAAACTATTTGGAAATATTTTTATAGAATTATAATTTATTGTTGTTGCTTACAGTCCAAAATTATGAAACCTACACATTTACTTAAAAAAAAAGAATCATAATAAATCATAGGTTTGTGTGAAATGGTTTGTCAACAGGCATAACATATTATGTTTTATTCCCTTAAAAACAACTTCTGAAGAATTTTGTTTGTACCTCCTTTGTTTCAAAATGGAGCCGAATGCAGATAAAATATATTCAAAAGCACCATGATATTTTACATAAATATATAATTAAAATGTGATCCAAGTGTGATGTGTTTCAGCCTGTTTAAAGTGTAATATTACTCAGTTTTCCCAAAGGACAAAATATAGAGAATGACAGTCTATGTCTGGTTTTCCATCAACAATGCCAAAGCATCTTCTATTTCCCGGTATCGCTGCAGTCATGGCTGGGTAAACACTCGGGTTATAACGGCAAGTCTGAATGCGAGGGTTTGTGGATGAGTTATGGCTCTCTGCTGCCAAAAACAAGTCATGAAGTCTGGAGTGGGCTGTGGTGGACGAGTGTTTGCCCATCATCTCTCCTAGCCTTCACCCCCACACAAACCCACTTCACCCTCTGATGTCTGTGTGCCTCCGTTAATGAAGAAATTCTGGTACCTGGGTGAGACATTACTGAGAGCTGAGCAACCTGCAGACCTCTGAGCCACTGCTCAGCTGAGAGAACACAACACATACAGCTGCAACACATACCCCCCCCCCCCCCTCTTTCTCTAAACAGCACAGGAGAATCACTGATGTGACCACTTTGGGAGCTGTCTATCTGTCTGTCTGTCTGTCTGTCTGTCTGTCTGTCTGTCTGCCTGTCTGTCTGCCTGTCTGTCTGCTTGTCTATCTATCTATCTATCTGTCTGTCTGTCTGTTTGTCTATCAGTTAGATAGTTTTTCTCAATTGCTTTGGCTCAATTCTCGATTGAAATTTAGATTTTTTCAAAACAATAAGTTTAGATCTCTGGACAATTAGCTTATTGTTTACTTTAGATTGGCATTCCTTATGATTTAATCAAATTGCAAATGTTTTGGCACGTGTCCATTCCATAAGTACAATTGTCTGTAGTTTGAACAAAAACTAATTGCATATGGTTTGTTGATCACAACTAATGAGTCAATTCTTATTTAAACTGTCAAACTCTTCATAATTTCTCAATCATGTTTCATCATGTAAGCCATTCACTCCTTTATTCATTCTCTTGCATTCACACACATACACTACGGCCAATTTAGCTTGTTCAATTCACCTATACCACATGTCTTTGGACTGTGGGGGAAACCGGAGCACCCAAAAGAAACCCACGCAAACACGGGGAGAACATACAAACTCCACACAAAAATGCCAACTGACCCAGCCGGGGCTCAAACCAGCGAACTTCTTGCTATAAGGCAGTCGTGCTAACCACTGCGCCACTGTGATGCCCTCGTGTAAGTCATCACACACAAACCTGTTTATTCAATGATCAAACATTTGTATATGCATGTTTACACCTTAAATATCTGATACCGACATTATATGTAATCTAGTTGCGATACAATTTGCATTATTCATTCATTCATTGATTTTAACTGCTTTTTTGGGGAGGGTCGCAAGGGCCGCTTGTATCCGAGATCTTGTCCTTTCGCTCATGACCCAAAGCTCATGACCATAGGTGAGAGTAGGAACATAGATTGACCGGTAAATCGAGAGCTTTGCCTTTCACTCAGCTCCTTCTTTATCACAACGGACCGGTTCATTGACTGCATTACTGCTACCGCTGCACCAATCCACCTGTCAATCTCACATTCCATCCTTCCCTCACTCATGAACAAAATCCCAAGATACTTGAACTTCTCCACCTAGGGTAAGGACCGTCCTCCAACCTGGAGATGGCAAACCACCTTGGCCTCGAACTTGGAGGTGCTGATTCTCAGCCACGCCACACTAAGCAGCAAACCACCCCAGTGCATGCTGAAGGTCCATGTTCAATGAAACCAACAATGTGAATGTGCTGGCAATGTGAATCAAACTCCTTCTATGCTCAAACAGGGACGAGACAGCCCTTAACAGAGCGCCTCTGACCCCATACTCCCAGAGCACCCTCCACAGAGTCCCACGAGGGACACGGTTGAATGCCTTCTTTAAGTCAACAAAACACATGTGGACTGAACCCTCGAGCACTCTAGTGAGGGTATAGAACTGGTCCAGTGTACCACGGCCTAGACTAAAACCACATTGTTCCTTTTGAATCCTAGGTTCAACCATCGGCCGGATCCTACTCTCCAGTATTCTGGCATAGACTTTCCCAGGGAGGCTGAGGAGTGTAATCCCCCTACAGTTGGAGTACACCCTCCGATCCCCCTTCTTAACAAATGGGAACCACCACCCCAGTTGCCCAGTTCAGAGGTACTGTCAAGTTAAGGAGATTCTCAAGGCATTCCTTCCACCAACCGACAACATACCGAGTTGAGGTCAACAGCTCCCCACTTCCGCTGTAAACAGTGTCCATGTGGAGCTGCTTTCCCCTCCTGAGGCGTTGGATGGTTTGCCACAATGTCTTTGAGCCGACCGATAGTCTTCCTCCATGGTCTTCCCGAAACTCTTCGCAGGCCCAAGTTTTTGCCTCTGCAATCGCCTGTGCTGCAGCACGCTTGGCCTGATGGCACGGTACCCATCAGCTGTCTCAGGAGTCCTGCAAGCCAACCAAGCCCTTTAGGTCTCCTTCTTCAGTTTGAAGGCATCCCTTTTGGTGTCCACCACTTTGCTACCTCGACAGGCACCACAGACCTTACGGGCACAGATCCTGAAACTGTGCTTATCACAGAAGTCCAATAACAGAACAACACTCAGATTCAGATCAGGGAGGCCGTTCCTCCCAATCACGCCTCTCTAGGTATCACTGTTATTACCCACGTGGGCATTGAAGTCCCCCAGTAGAACAACAGAGTCCTTAGTCTGAGTACCTTTCAGCACCCCTCCCAAGGACTTCAAGAAGGCCAGGTACTCTACACTGGTGTTTGGACCATAGGCACAAACCACATTGAGAGACCTATCCCTGGCCCAGAAGGCGCGGTTCACTGGGAAATACTCCAACACATATCGGCTAAGTTGGGGAGCTATAAATAAACCCATACCAGCCCGCTGCCTCTCACCGTGAGTAACTCCAGAGTATAAGAAAGTCCAGCCCTTCTCAAGAAATTGAGTTCTGGAGCCCGATCTGTGCATGGAGGTGAGCCCAACTAACTATTGTCGGTAACGTTCCACCTCTTGCACAAGCTCGGGCTCCTTCCCTCCCAGTGAGGTGACATTCCCTGTCCCAAGAGCTGGTTTCTGTGCCTGATGATCAGGTTGTCGTGGTCCTAACCTTTGATCGTTCCACAATGCACTGGCCCCTTACGGCTCCCCCTGCAGGTGGTGGGCCTGCAGGAGGATGGTCCCACATCACTCCCTGCCGGGTTCTGTGGGAAAAAACCCAGCCACTAGGCGCTCGCATACAAGCCCCAACCCCAGGCCTGGCTCCAGGGTGGGGCCCTGGCTGCGCCATACCGTGCGACGTCATGGTCCTCTATGTTATGAAACTCATAAGGGGTTTTTGAACTGCACTTAATCTGACCTGTCACCTAAGACCTTTTTGCCTTGGGAGACCCTACCAGGGGCATTAGCCCCCAACAACATAGCTCTTATGGCCCGTTTCCACTGAATGGTATGGTACGGTTCAGTTGTCTTCGGAACCGAACCGCACAGTGCCACTTTTTGGCACCCTTTCGAAAGGCTACCAAATACGAGAAAGGGTACCAAAAGGTGGAGCTACACGGGCAGATGAATGCTGATTGGTTACAGAGATACGTCACAAGCTCGTGGAGCTAGTCAGAATGAAAACAAAGGAACCGCCATGTTTTCAATACACACTACACAGCCGAGACAACTAAATGCACATAATAACGAGAAATGAATGACCCGAACAAAAAAAAAAAACCTTGTCGTTGTCTTGATGTACAGCCACAATGCCAAGAAAAACTAAATCTGCCGTGTCCTGCTGTTGCTTTACGAGGCCGTCTAAAAGTGCGAACGGGTTTTGCTTACTTCTTGAGCTGATGATAATAACGTGTGTGTGATTATTGAAGTGTCTTCGACATCTGATCCATTCAAAAAAGACAAACGCGAGAGTGAATCGTAGAAAAAAGGAGAAGCCTGACAAAACACAGGAGCGACTTGTTTTCAGCAACCTGAATCATGAACAAACTGCCATGTTTATCATCGCCTTTTGGACTATTATGAACTAGGAATGACAAAATTACACTCTAACAGAGGTTACATGTGCTGGCGAAGATTACAGACACAGATGAGAGCTTTGCTCTGACTGGGCTATATTGCGTGTTGATTTTGAACTCAATTAAGGACTAAATGTATGCTGTGTGTAGTTTATCTGCCAATAGTAACATACCGGAGACTGTAAGGGTCTTTACCATAGACTGTAAAAGATATGGACGTAGTATCCGTGACGTGACCCATAGGTTTATGAAGGACCCAAAAGAAGTTACCAGTAGGCGTGGCCAACCGTCGCCATTTTGTTACCACGTCATCGCACCAACCGAGGCATACCATCCAAGGGCAAAGAGGCGGAGCGTGAGCGGAGCTACAGACATATGAGAAACACTTAATACTTTATTACCTGCGACTCGTTTGTGTTCTGACCACATGTGCTTGGTTGTATACTATATCAATAAAGTGTTTAGACTTTTAAAAACACTGTTTCATAAGCAATGTCATAAGCACAATGCTTAGTGGCTCAATGTATTACACATTGAGCCAGTATAAGCATGGTTCTTATGACGTTTTTCAACAGGAGGAAAGTGCAAATTACTTCCAAACACTTCAGATATAGTCTGTGTTAGTAAATGCAGGGCTATTGATGAAACCCAGTCAGAATACTGTATGACAACGCTTCAGATGACTGTTCTAAAGTCTACAGCTAATAAATCTGTCAGATTCTGGAGTGCATTACAGGTCTAAGGAAAATAAAAAATTATAAATGATCTTAAATAAAACAAATACATTTATAGAGATGGTATAAGTATATTGTTTCACTCACCTGGGAAACGGAGGCTATGTGAATGGTTTGTGAGCACAATTAAGTGCACACAGCATGCCATATCATCTGATAATTGCAAGAAATAATTCCAAAAGGCAACTGACTGTGTAAAGCCACATAAAACAACACAAAATACGATGAATATGCTGAGATCAGCGGCTAATCAGCTGAGGTGACGTGATGGCGACCAGCGAGAGCTAGCTGTCACTCAAGTGGTCACGCCCTTAATTATGCAAAAATAATATAACCTAATATAAAGGAAATGGATGAATAAAAAAAAAAATTCACCCCCTCACAGTTGTCACGAAGGGTAATATTAGCTATATGAACCAAAATTGTTCTTTGTACCAGGCTGTAAACACCTTTTTTTCTGCTGTAAAATTGGCCATTTTAACAGTGGGCTCAACAGAAATTTGTTCTATTATGAAGCCAGGACTAGCGGAATTTCGATGAATTGCAGTTTCAGTTACTTCCGTATGGGCTTCCCGAGGGAGAGCGGTAAGTTGCCGCTTGGTCTTTATGTGTTTATATATGTTGCATTTATATATTTATTTTATATAATTGCAGACGTTACAGTAGGCTATTTCGCACTGTAATTGATCTGCAGTTATAATCAAATCATGTTCATAGAAAGGTTAGTAATTAACATTTATACACAAGTATTTATACTGTATGTTTAAAGCATCTGTTTTGTGAGAAGTGCTTCTCATATGATTTGTGAATGACCTGTACGGCTTAACTGTAGACATTTATTCGAGTGAGAATGACATCGACTGAAACTCTGTCATACACCACGCCCTCCAAAAGGGTACCCTTTGTAGTGGAAACCCAAGCCTGATAAAGGTGACCCGTACTGACCCATAACATACCGTACTGTACCAGTCAGTGGAAACGAGCCATTAGGATCACTCAGGAACTTAAACCCCTCCACCATGAAAAGGTAGCTGTTCATGGAGAAGTACAGTTTGCATTATCTATTTATCAATCAAGGTTGGTAGCACATATATCTTGGTATATATATATATATATATATATATATATATAGGCCATTGTTGCCATAATAAGACTCTATTTGCTTTAGTGATATACAATTTCATTTTGGACTCAGAAAACCAATTATTATAGATCTTACTCTATAAAAGTAATTTAAAAATAATAAAATAGCACAACAGATAATTAAAAAAAGTCGATTTTTTGTAAAACACTCCATTAAGCTTGTTTTGTTTACAATTTTTTTCATTTTATTTTTTATATGCAGTTTGCAAATAAACATTGTCAAATTAACAGTCTGCTTAAGTTTCACTGTGTGTATACTTTTAACACTTTGAACAACCAACATGTACAATGAACTGAATCTACAGTATACACTATCTGACAAAAGTCTTGTCGTCGATCCCAGTTGTAAAAAGCAACACATAATAGCTTGGTTTCTAGTTGATCATTTGATGGACTAGAAGGTAGATTTCCTACGTGGCAGAAGGTAGATTTTTCCGCTGAATCATCTGTTAAACTGCATCCTAATCATCACAAATACTGCAACAGACCTATTGGAACCAGCATGGACCCAAGATTCTCTCAGAAATCAGTCAAGATTGATGAAGGAAAAATCATGATTTGGGGTTGCATTCAGTATAGGGGCGTGCAAGAGACCTGCAGAGTGGATGGCAACATCAACAACCTGAGATGTTAAGACATTTGTGCTGCCCATTACATTACAAACCACAGGAGAGGGCTAATTCTTCAGGATAGCACTCCTTCTCATATTTCAACCTCCATGTCAAAGTTCCTGAAATCAAAGAAGGTCAAGGTGCTCCAGGATTGGCCAGTACAGTCAATAGACATGAACATTATTAAGTATGTCTGCGGTAAGATGAAGGGGGAGGCATTGAAGATGAATCCAAAGAATCTTGATGAACTCTGGGAGTCCTGCAAGAACAATTTCTTTGCCATTTCAGATGACTTTATTATTAAGTTATTTGAGTCATTGCGGTGATGTATGGATGCAGTCGTCCAAGTCACACACACAATATTAATTATTTTTCCACCATAAATTCTTTTTGCACCATGACTTTATATTCTATACTGTACATTATTTCTGTTAAGTGAAAAGATATTTGTCTAAGCAAAGTCAAACCTTACTGTCTTAATTAAACGATAAAAAATCAAGACATGATCATATTTTATTTTTCTAAAATAAGTGTAATCCTCTAGAGGTCTTTGCCTTTCATATAAGCCATATCTGATACCAAATGATCAACTAAAAGTCAAGTTATTATTTGTTGTTCCTAAAACTTGGGTAGGCGACAAGACTTTTGTCTTGAAAAAAGATAATATGATAATAATAACTGAACAAAACATAAACTAAGTAAATATAAATACATGTAAAATACAAATAGAAGAAATAAAATAAGATAAAAAAAGTGAGAAAAGACTTATGCATCTATGACATTACCAAAATAATTATTCATATTCTATAAATCTTTTACTTTAATGTGACAAATAAGGATGTGTATGTAAGACTTTTTTGCTGAAAATTTAAGAATTTCAGTGGATAAAATTAAGTTTAATAAAAAATGTTGTTAACATTAGGTAAAAAGGTGAATAAGGTAGATTACTAATATATTAGTTGTACTTTTTAGTAACAAAGTCTTGTAAGTGAAAATGACTGGAAGAAAAATAGGTGAATATGCATTTCCAACGCAATCTCACGGCAATTCGTAACTTTTTGATTTAGTGGCTAATTCGTATGAATTCGTACAATCTAATTCTTACAAATTAGTACGATTTGCTCATCACTAGGCCCACACGGAATCTGCGTGCGCAGAATTCCAGAGATTTTTCGCAGATTTTCCACAGATTCCGCAGATTTTTAGCCCATCATTAATTCTGTTTATTTACTTACAGTCAGGGCCGGCACGTCCATAGAGGCGAACTAGGCGGCCGCCTAGAGAGGCATAATAATGAGGGCGGCAAACGCGCCCCGAGAACCAACCCAATGTACTGACTTTCATTCACAACATCAACAGAACACTTGCATAATAGGGGTCTGGCATAATAGTGAGGGCGGCAAACGCTCCCCGCCGCCCAACCCAACGAACTGACTCATCCGCAACATTAACCCCCCGTCCTCACTTTATGAACTGGTCAGGTTCGGCTTGCTCCAGCCCTGCTTACAGTTAACTATTTACTGTTAATCTAATTGGATTTGTATTTTAAACATTAAATAAAAGTTAAAAAGGTATTATTTTTTATTTCACATTTTAAGGTTTTAGTTATGATACTCCTAGAATAATTCCGCAGAAATCCGCATATTTTTACCAAAATTCTCAGCAGAAATAGCAAAAAACGTCTGCAAATTCCGTCTGGCCCTACTCATCACCCAATGACGGTTGGGGTTAGGGGTGTGGTTAAGTGCCACGCCTTCTTTTTAAAATCATACATTTTCGTACGACTGGCATTTCTTCTTTAATGCCACAAAAAGAGCATGAACTCTCCATATATATTACAACCTCCAACTCTTCATATATATTACAACCTCCAACATACACGATGGGTATATTTTATAAAGGGTATTGAAACAAACCCTTGAGTGTGAACACATATCTCCATGCTGCGCTTGTGCTAAACATCCTTAAATGTTTGTCTACAGTTCTGACGAGCGAGCTGTGAAACTGCCTACAAGAAGCAAAGTTACTATTAAGATTTAGGAAACATATGTGCCATTTCACATACAACAAATACTTGCTAGTTTGCAGGAGTCAATGCAGCTGACAGACACTCTCACTATCATGATGAAGGAGCCACTACAGCCGTAGACAGTCACACGATGTCCAAAAGAGATGTTAACAAACTGCACGCTTCGCTTAGACTATTAGCAGTGATACCAAATATACAATCAAGCCTGGGTGACGAATAACTCTCAGCTCTCATTTACTCCAGAGGAAGCAGTATTTGTACAGTTGAGGGCAAAAGTAAAAGCCCTTCTGAGAAATTCTTATTATATATATATATATGCATACAGTTGAAGTCAGAATTATTAGCCCCTTTGATTTTTTCTTTTTTAAATATTTCCCAAATTATGTTAAACAGAGCAAGGACATTTTCACAGTATGTCTGATAATATTTTTTCTTCTGGGGAAAGTCTTATTTGTTTTATTTTGGCTAGAATAAAAGCAGTTTAAAAAAAATTAAAGACCATATTAAGGTTAAAAATGATTAGCCCCTTTAAGCAATTTTTTTCCCGATTGTCTACAGAACAAACCATCATTATACAATATCTTGCCTAATTACCCTAACCTGTCTAGTTAAGCAAATTAACCTAGTTAAGCTGTTAAATATCACTTTAGGCAGCATAGAAGTGTCTTGATAAATATCTAGTTAAATATTATTTACTGTCATAATGTCAAAGATAAAATAAATCAGTTATTAGAGATGAGTTATTAAAACTATTATGCTTAGAAATGTGTTAAACAAAAATAGGGGGGAAAAAAAACAGGGTGGCTAATAATTCTGACTTCAACTGTATATTTTCCAACACTGTAAAAAAAAAAATATGATCAATTAGTCATGACAGCATATGTTTTTAGGCCACTGTAACTTATTAAACTAAGTTAATTTGGTTCTCCCTTTATTTTATAAGTTAAGCAAGCTGTTTTAAATTGGTTTAACATAAAGTAAGTTAAATGGACTCATAAGGTTAATTTAATTCAGCTTAAAGGCAACCATGATTTTTTTTTTACAGTGAAGAAATGTTTATCAGAGCTAGGACATTTTCACAGCATTTCTATATGATATTGTTTATTATTATTATTATTTCTTTTAGTTTGTCTGGAATAAAATAATTATTTTTTACATTTTTAAAACAAAATGAAGTTCAATGCTATTAGCCCCTTTCTAGAAATTATTTTTTAGATTACCAACAAAACAAACCACTTAACCTAATTAACCTAGTTAAGCCTAAAAAGCTGAATACTAGTATAACTAGTAATATTATGTACTGCCATCATGGCAATGCAGAAAGAAATTAGTTATTAAAAAGTAGTCATTCAAAACTATCATCTTTAGATATGTGTGGATACATTCTTACTCTCTGTTAAACAACACTTGATAAATATTTTTAAAAGAATTAATAATTAACAGTAGGGCTAATAACTTTGACTCCAACTGTATATAGTATACAGTAGTTAACATTTGAAGGGAATAAAAAAGTTCATCAATACTGGTACAGTACGGTACGGTACGGGTCGCCTTTATCAGGCTTGTGTTTCCACTGCTAAAAGGGGTACCAATGGAACTCTTTTGGTGGGCATGGTGTACGACAGAAAGTTGCAGTCAACGTCATTTTCGCTTGAGAAAATGTCTGAAGTAAAGCTGTACGGGTCGCTCACATATCATATGAGAAGTACTTCTCACAAAACAGATGCACACATAAATACTTCTGTATACATGTTTATTACTAACTTTTCTATGAACATGAGTTGATTATAACTGCAGATCAATGACAGTGCGAAATAGCCTACTGTAATGTCTGCAAATATATAAATTAAATAAATGCAACATATATGAACACATACAGACCCTTACAGTCTCCGATATGTTACCACTTACAGAAAAACTACACACAGCATACATTTAGTCCTTATCAAGGTTCAAAACAGCAGGAAATCGAGTGTAAACCTCGAGTGTAAACCTCTCATGATTAAATGTGTCTGTAATCTTCAGCAGCACATGTAGCCTCTTGCTAGAAAGTAATTCCATCATTCTGAGTCCATAATAGTCCAAAAGGTAATAATAATAGTTAAACATGGCAGTTTGTTCACGTTTGCTAAAACAAAAATGTGCTCTATTTTTCCGGCGTCTCCTTTTGTTTTTTTGCTCATCACTCTCGTGTTTGTCAGTTTCTGACAGGATCAGGTTTCAAAAGCACGTCAATAATCAAGCGCAAGTTATTGTCATCAGCTCAAAAAGTTTGTTATTTTAAATATAGACGCGCAAGCAAAAAAAACACTCGCGGGGCACAGGGTAAAATCTGCTCCTTTTTTTGGCTTTGTGGCTGTTCATCAAGACAACGACAATGTTCATTTGAGCCCAGATCGAACAGGGCTCGTTATTATATGTTATTATATGGATATATAGTCTCTCGGCTGTGTATGAAAACATGGTGGCTCCTTTATTTTCATTCTGGCTTGTTGCGTGAGCTTGTGACGTATCTCTGTAAACCAATAGCGTTCAGCTGCGCGTCTAGCTCCGCCTTTGGGACCCTTTTGGGACCCTTTCTCGTGTTTGGTACCCTTTCGAAAGGGTGCCGAAAAAGTGGTACGGTACGGTTCGGTTCGGTACGCCTTTTGACAGTGGAAACGGCCATAAAAGCGTACCGACCCGTACCGTACCAGTCAGTGGAAATGAGCCATAAGACAAGAACCACTTTCAGGACAACTTTGAAGAAAGGTTGTGATCCACTTCAAATGCTGATAATTCAATGAAACTTTTTCCATATTCATTTATTTATGCTTTTAAATCACATGATGTAACCTTGATCTTTCCTCCAACAACTGTTAATGTAAAAAGTGACTTTTATTAGCATTTGTAATAGTTTGAAGTGATGTACTCTAGACTGGTGCTGTTACAGTTTTTCTAAGTCACTTTTAGGGCATTTCTCAGATCAGAATTGAAATTCTCCAAACTACATGTTTAATCTTCAGATCATTGTGTCAGTTGTGCACATCAAAAAAGCAGTTGCTCATTAGTTTGAACAAGTTGCAAATGCTTGTGTACATGCAAATGATTGTGTGCAATTCTCTGATGTTTCCTAATTATCAATTGCTTATGTCATGTTGATCAAAATGTACTATTTTGGTCTCTGTCTGAATAGTCTCACCCCCACAACATTTAATTGATTGTTCATTGCATAAGTCTTTACACGCAAAATGGCTGAACAGTTTGTCATGATATTTTGTCATGATGCATTTTTCTATACATTTACATTAGCATATTGGCTTTTTCCTAATAAAGGTGCATCTAAAATGATTGTCCTATGTTCACATTTTTACTTTTGTTTTGTTTATTTGTGCTATGCAGGGCTGTTTTTTTTATTTATTTCTGTATCACATTGACATAATCTGTCAACAAATTACAACACAAACAGCAAAAAATAAAAAACAGCCAGTTTACTTTAGAACACTGCTTCAGAGTACACTGTTGTATTGACAACATGACTAAGAAATTTGACTGTCGTATCCATACTCAATGACTTCCTTCTGATGGCACTGACACATTTATTGACAGAGAAATTTAGTTTTGAGAGATGAACTAAGGATTTTGAGCAAGAGACTGGGTTTTGCAGGTGATCCATGGTGTTTTGCTATACGTGTTGCTTTTAAAAATGCACTTACTGTTTTGCCAATTTCAATTCTGATCTGAGAAATGCACCAAAGCGACTGAGAAAAACTGTAATTAAAGTACAAATACCTGATTGTAAACTGCAGCTTACCTTTCCTGTAATTTTATGGCTTAATTCTCTATGATTTCTCATAATCTTATATCAAATTACTAAAATGTCAATAAAAGTTAAAGGTGCAGTAGGTGATTGTCTTCAGAAACATTTTTTTTTTTTGTGCTGGTTGAAAGTCTTTTCACATTTCAATAGTAACGATTAAAGTAAATTATCTAAATGTATTTTTATATTCTGGGTAAGGCATAAAACAAAAAAAATGTTCATCCAATTAAAGTGTCAGGCCGACATCTCTCATAATTCTGATAAGTAGCTCAAACTGTCTGTCAGCAATTGCAGATTGAAACAACTGCACAGCTTGTTTGTACATAGATTCGCTGTTTGTGCATTTTTTCCAGTTTAACAACATAAAAACGGTGGACCACTTTTGAGACCGACTGCAACTTGACGTAGGAGTGCGATCCCCCCGCCCACAGAACTGATTGACAGCCTTATATTAATATGTCTCCGTAGTAACGTGTATAATCCTATCAACAAGACTGGACATGCGCAAAGCAACCGGGAAGAAAATGTCTGTTCGGTTTGCTAGGATCATCAATCATCCTCAAATGTGATCAAGAGTGAGTTTTACAAGTTTAAAATCTTTTAAAACAGTGCATGTTAATGAAATTACAGCCATTTACTTCAGATTTGGTTTACCAGCACAGCCGTGTGTCAGTACAATTATAAAAGAAGACGCTTCAATCCCGGTGTGTGGACGTTAAATCAGGTTTATTTTGGACAGAATTGTATCATGACTTAGAAAATGGTAAGAATGTTTAAATCTAAGCTCCACTAAATGAACAATTAACAAACATTTTTATATATATTTTGGACAAATGAAATGCATAAACAGTAAAAGTTTACAAGGGAGCTAAAACATTTTGCTCACGTTTTTTTTTTTTTTTGATAGTCCGTTTGTTGAATTAAGTTACATTGCATCTACATGCCAACTAATTCTCATTAGATTATAAGTAGACTGTTAGGTTGGCGTTAGGGTCGGGGTTAGGGTTAGGGTTAGTGTAAGTTGACATGTAATTGCAAAGTTTCTTAAAGTCAGTTAAATGTCTGTTGAAGGAGCCTATCAACAGATATTACGCAAACAGTCTACTAATACTCAAGTGGACCATCAAAAAAAGTGTTACCAACTTTTTTGTTGCCCATTTATTTACAGTGACATTTAGTTGTTTTTTGCAGAACCGTGTGAAAAAGGTTTGCTTTTCACAATAATTAAACATTGCAAAATGTTTAAAAAATACAAAGAATTGTTTAGTTTTATTATTATTGATTTGTACATAGTTGTTGTGTGAACAATGTAGGCCTGTTTAAGTTAAGCTGAGCAGTTAGTTTAAAGTTTAAAATCTACTTTTGCTGAACCAGTATTTTGAATAAAAATAAACTAAATGTTCAAAATAAATAAATAAAAATGTTATTTAATAAAAAAGCATAATAGTGATAGGTTTCTACTAAATACAAACTAAATTAATTTCAAATAAAACTGTCTTTACATAGAATATATATAACGCGTATTATAAATAACTGCTGCTGGTATTAAAAAAAAGATAATAAGCTTTGAATAAGGGTAAGCTTGTAAGCAATTTCTAATAAACAATGAATGAAAAAAAAAATCATCTCATGAATAATGATGTACTGTAGGAACAAGAAAAATTTAGTTTAAATGAAATATACGTAAAATGGAAAAGTCAAGTCTTCTCAAATATCTGCATAGTGTGCTTTAAAAATCTTAGGAGGAACTGTTTAAAAATGACAGGGTAAAGTAGATTAATCTTACTGTAATGTTTTTACACCCTGTCACAGCGAGTATAAATAAGTTATGCTATGTAAGGCTTCAAAGCTACAAACGAAATTGTTTGTTTGTTTTTTGCAAAATCACATATTGAATAAATTAGATTTTTACATTAGCAAAAACTGTAAGCAATAGCTATATAGGTGGTAAAATTAATTAACCTTCAAAATCTGTTGAAAAAACATGTGGCACAGTTCCGCCACCCCGTGGACGGGAGAAGAATAACACATTGAAGCTCCCACCAAAAAAAATAAATAAATTCAATGACCAACACCGCCATCTTGTGGTGCTTGAGATGAATTCTGCTTTATCAGTTAATCAAGTGTATCAGTTCAACAATTAAATACTTTATTCAGTCATTTTCTTTCTTTTGCCAACTTATCCAGCAGTGGATGCCCTTCCAGCCACAACCCAACGATAGGAAACACCCATACACTCTTACACACACACACAAAGGCCAATTTAGCTTATTCAATTCACCTATAGCACATATCTTTGGACTGTGAGGGGAAAACATGCAAACTCCACACAGAAATGCCAACTGACCCAGCCGGGGACCATTAAATACTTCAAATATAAAAATTGTTTAGCTTTTGGAAAATATATCATAAAAATATAAAAAAAAAATTTCTATTTTATTAGTTACTTTTATACAGTATAATTGGTGTTCATGTTACATCACAAACTCACTAGTCAAAGTCACCTTAATGAATTTTACCCACTCACAACTTAACACCTGTGAGTCATGAAATCAAAGTTGAACCGATATCATTTATAGAATATATCAAACTAAATATGTTCTTAGAATTGCTTATAGCATTGTGTATTACTATATTATTGCACTTTAACTGATGTGCAATAATCAACATCAACAATAAAAAATCTAAATCAATAGCAAACATATTATTTTCAACATACTCTAACATGGTAGCATATCCACCAATGCCAAACCATAACCATAAATTTTTTTACTAATAAAGTCCTGCTTTATCTGAAAAGCCATTGCATCAAAACTTGCACATATAGATCATTTATAAAGCATTAACTGCCATAATAAAAGTCACATTTGCACAACCAGAGAGAGTTTGAAATGATTTATTAAAAAAAAAACAAAAGCAAGAGATAGTGTATCATGACATTTCTACCATCACAACAGTGAAACTGATTAAGCGAACAGTGACTGAAGCAAACATAAGCAGCTCAAACGGATGGTGTGATCAGAAGCAGATCAGGATCACGTGTACAGAGATGATCGTTCAGATGCCGCACAAAAGTCTCTTAGCTGAACTTGGCTTTAGAGAAGTCCATCTCTGGATGCTGAGCCATGAACCTGCAAATCACACACACACAAACACACACAAACAAACACAAACACAAACACACACGCGCACGCACACAAGCATTCAGGAGATGAGGGCTCTCATTTATAAATGCTACATAAGCAAAAAAAAACAATGGAAATGTGCATAAGCCACTTCCTAAGCAAATGCTGTGATCTATAAAAAACAAACTTGACAGCTGTAAGTAAACTCTAAGCAACCATATTTAACTAAAATATTGATGAAAATAAACCAATTTAAATCATTATATGAGCCATAATCATTAAAAAGGCGACACAGTGGCACAGTAGGTATTGCTGTCACCTCACTAATTTAATAAATCTGACCCCAGAATTTTAGACTTCAGTTAACTGTAAGTATATAGCTCTCAAAGGACTGAATGCTTTCTTTTTATTAATTACACTTTCAGTTTAAGTGACCGTGAGTCTAAAAATGTTAAATAATGCAACTTAACCCTTGTGTGCTGTTGGGGAGGCTGATTTTGAGGCTTAATTTGGCCACAACTTTTTTTTGTTTTCAAATGTATTGCACCAAAAATGCTCTGGGTAAATGTATTACTCTTTCGTTATGTTCATGGCTGTTTTTGCCCAATTGACTTCCATTATAATGACATTTTTTGATTGCAAAGCCATGACAGCACATAATCAAGTGTTAATGAATCATGAAATCCAAAAGTTTACATTCTTAATCACCTGTTTCTAAATGGTCTGTCTCTGAAAAGTGAGGGGGACATATCCCCCCTGTCCCCCCGGTTGCTACGCCCCTGCATGAACCAAATCCTCAAACACGACAACAATAACTAGTCGGTATTCTAAAAAGCAACCGTTATGTATTTTTAAAATAAACAAACATAGCTAGACAGGATTTTAATTAAAAAATAAACTTTACAGTATTGTACACATTTACAAGACATTATCAATTGTAAAAATAATTTAATAAAAAAATACCTACAGAATACTAATCAATTATCTGACATGTTTATCGTGGTTAGTGTTGCCAGATATAGCTGACTGATTGCTGATCTAAAACCCGCCGAAATGCAAAAACAACTGCCCAGAAATCTGGAGGCTATCATAACAGCTTCAAAAGTGGGGTGGGGGGGCTAGATGAGGGGTTCGGGGGTTGGGGGCCGTGTTGTTGCAAAACTGCCCACATTTTCACTACCGGCCTGTCATTTTTTTACCCGCACAATCAAATTAAAAACTGCCCAATCTGGCAACACTGATCGTGGTCTTCTAATAAATGTGATTATAGGTTGCCGAATCTTGTAAAATATTTGGACAGATCCCTTCATCAAACATTCAATTTTCTCTCTTTTCAAATATGACGTCATGATGGCACAGTGGGTAGCAAATTTGCCTCACAGCAAGAAGGTCACTGGTTCGAGCCCTGGCTGAGTCGGAGCATTTTGGTGTGGAGTTTGCATGTTCTCCCCGTGTTCACGTGGGTTTCCTCCAGGTGCTCCGGTTTCACCCACAAGTCCAAAAGACATGTGGTATAGGTGAATTGGGTAAGCTAAATTGTCTGTAGTGTATGTGTGTGAAGGGGAGTGTGTATGGGTGTTTCCCAGTGATGGGTTGCAGCTGGAAGGGAATCCGCTGCGTAAAACATATGCTGGATAAGTTGGTGGTTCATTCCACTGTGGCGACCCTAGATTAATAAAGGGACTAAGCCAAAAAAGAAAATGACTAAATGAATTTCAAATATAAAACTAGATCACACTTTCACTTTGAAGCTTTAGGTCGGGCTGCTGATTTGCACTGAAGTAATATTTCGCTAATAAAGTAGCGAAGGCGTTAACATTTTTTTCCTTGTTTGTCAATAATATTTTGTGATCTGGTACGGGGTATATATATTTTTAAAGTATGTTTGGTGGAATTATAACTATAATCAAAAAATGACTTTTCTAATTGAATACATTTTATAAATAAGATTTATTTCTTTAAAGTTAAAGTAGAATTTTTTTATCTACCATTGCAGCTTATGATGAATAATATATTAATATCAATAGCTTTTTGTCAGCTTGTTTTGATAGTTTTGGTGTTGAAGTCTTACTTCTTCAGGATGTCCTGTTTCTTCTGCTCTTCAGAGGTGGGCAAACCCATGGACTTCTGCCTCTGGTCATACATCATCTTCTCCACCATACTGCGCGTCTCGCCGTCCAGATCTGACAGCTGAGCAGATCCCATTAAAAACACAGCATGGCATTAAAGGTGTGCTTCATCATTTGTCTAACAATCATTAAATATTTAATTGATCCCAAAGTTCAATTTTGCTGTTTGAATTAAACCCTTACTAAAAAACAAAAGCGAAAAAAACCCATTTTGCTCTTACCTTGGAGTTCTCTGGGCAGATTTTCTTGGTGTTGATTTCAGGATCTGTGGTCACTAACTTGTTCCACCACTCCATTTTATTTATCTGGACAAAAACAGATCATTCATAATCTGAGCAAATCACAAGCTAAGATAACATTGTCATTTGTGCAGAATCTCATCCACACCTTCTCGAAATGGATGGTGACCACTTTCCCATCCTCTATGAGCCATGAGCTCTCCTCCACTTTGACCTCATTAAAGAGTTCTCCATCGATCAGAGGAGCGTGACCCTTCAAGCCCACCTTCAGTGAGCGCCGCTGCACGTCAACCACCACATCCTTCCCCTTCAGACGGAAGCTCACATCGAAAGGAACAACCAGCTGTATGAACACATCAAAGAGGGAAAGAAAGAATATATTTTTACAACTATATATATTATACAATATATATATATATATATATATATATATATATCTCGACAATAAGGACTGCCTGATGTGCGCGTGACGCTCAGGACAGTAGACAGGGTGGTTAAAGTGCTGCCATGTCACTAAAGTTTAATTTGACTGTGACTAGGGTGCTTTCACAACTGGACATTTGTTTCGGAACCTGTCTCATTTGCACAGTTAGCGCGGTTCATTTGGCATATGTGAATCCTGCAATAGCGCACAGATCCGCACCAAATCAAATGGTCCGGGATCGCCTGAATGAGATGGTCTCGGCTCAATTAAAACGAACTCTGGAGCAGATACATTGTAGTGAGAAAGCAATTAGATCCAATGTACTAACAAACCAGGCTCTACCACAGTGCATTATGTCTATGTAATAGCCATATATACAGCTATATGAAGAGTGAATGATGAGTAGGGCGGGATGTCATTCCTACTGGTAAATGTGCATTTCATGTTGAATACGAAAGTGGAAACATGCTGAAATATTAAACAGAGCTGTTTATTCGTTAGGAAAATTGACAGAAATTACCATCTGATATTTTTTTCATATTTTAATCTTATAATATTTTGTATTAGGCCTATTGTTTTGTTCAATTCTGCACAGAAACCATTGATCTGTTTCATTATCTGACTGCAGTCTTGGTTCATTTGTTATTTCTCTCTATAATTTATGCCTATAATGCAGAATTCTAGCCAACCTTTTTTTAATAGATTCATTAAACCAATAGATGAGATTTTTTACTAAACTTGACAAATGAAAAAAGGCTGTGTCTCAGAGATGGATTGCAGCTGAAAGGGCATCCGTTGCGTAAAACATGTGCTAGATAAGTTGGCGGTTCATTCCGCTGTAGCGACACCAGATCAATAAAGGGACAAAGCTGAAAAAAAAAAAAAGAAAATGAATGAATTATATATATATATATATATATATATATATATATATATATATATATATTAATTCATTTATTTTCTTCTTTTTTTTCGGCTTAGTCCCTTTATTACTGGCCCTTCAGGACCGAGTTTGGACACCCCTGAGCTACACTATCTCCCTAATTTGAGTTCAACTTGTTTACAGGTAAGGTCATTTTATTTGTGCTTACTGTTTACTCTAGAGAAAAATTTGTTTATTATTAGTTAATTTATGAATATTTAAAAACATAATTGAATAAATGTTGGAGTAAGTAATATCTTTTCAGTTCCTTTTTTTTAACTAACACTCACTGCATTTTAGCAGTAACAAGCTATGATACAGATAAGAAGCTTGACTACAAAATTAAAATAGCAATATCTGTCAAAAAAAAAAAAATACAATCCCAATTAGATATTTTCCCCAAATCACACAGCCCTAGTATGCATCATGAATTGTCCCATTGGGACAAAAAAGTATTTTGACTCAAACTGAATTAAGTTTTCATTGCATTAGAACAATTAACTGGCATCGTGTCATGTGACATTTTGAGTGGATTTGAAATAATCTTTGACACTGTTTGTTCAAAGTAGGGCTGCACAATTCTGGCTAACATGAAATGTATGGGTGAATTATACTTTAAAAATACAGTATATGACTATTTTTTAAAGCCATTTGGAGGTGTCCACGTTGCTGAACCTATATGCTTCCCTCCTGAACTTGAAAATATAACTAGCTGAATCGAACAGAGATGCTGGATTAAGATTGCGTTGGGGGTTAAATTAAAATTATGTTCTTTTTTCAATTAATCGTGCAGCCCTAGTTGAAAGCAAAAAAAAAAAACTGCATTTCTATCAGACAAAAAATAAGACTTACATCCACTTCGGACAGGGACTGAGTCCAGCGGTAGTTTGGGAGATCTGCTCCATTTCCGGCATTTGGCTTCACCTTGTCTTTGTCCTTTTCATCTTCCTCTCCTTCAGAGTCCGACTGAGAAACACACATCAGTAAACACACTTATCTGGAGCAGTTCGAAATACACCACCATTTCATTTCATAAATCAAATAAACACCGCTTACCCCTTTTTTGTCTTTTGAATCAGCATCTGTTTTCTCGGCTACTTCTGAATTTTTCTGCTCTTCTTGCCTAGTCTGAGAAATGAAGATTGATTAATACATTTAGGTTTATGATGGTATCAGATTAGGTTGCGATTATAAACTTCCATGTGAAGTTGCTTTGACACAATCTACATTGTATAAGCTCTATACAAATAAAGATGAATTGAATTGAATAGTTGCTGAAGCTTTTATCGGGATACAGTATTATCATAATATTGTGGTAAGCTGCAGAAAATCATTACTTTAACAGGTAAAAAAATACTAAAAGTAATATTAGTGCTAAACACCAGTGCATTGCTTTATTGTATATGCATGTTCAGAGTAAATAAATGTTTTTAAACAAATTAAACTGCAAAAGGAAAAATTACAACAGGTAACACTTTACAGTAAGGTCAGTGTTAGTAAATTGATAAAAAAATTAAAAAAAAGCAGCAGGTATATGTCACAATCATTTATTTTAACAGTTTTTTCTGTTGTGATGAACAACCACTGTTAATACAACAGTCAGAATAAACTCAGTCAATCTTTGCAACACAAATTCTCAGGTTTCAATAAAAAATCTTAATTTATGTATTAAGTGACTGGATGAAATTTACACTTTTGCTGATTTATTCTGGTTTATTTAAGTTTCTGCCATGCCTGCCAGCTCAAAAAAAAAAAAAAACATGCATCTTGTTTTTTTTAATAAATGGTCTGAGTGTTTTTATATGCCATATTTGACTTATCTGAATACCATGCAGGGTTTTTTTTTTTTACAAAGAAAACTGAAAGCACGAGCTGCTTCCACAGACGGTAGATTGCTTCTACGAGAGGAGAACAGATCCACAATAAGATAGGTAATAAAAATACCAAATGCAAAAATGAGAGAGAAGCTAGACTAATATTTAAAGGATGTAGCTGTATCTACAATTTGTCTGAAAGATGAAAATAATTTTTTATTTAGAATTTGTGTTTGTGCCGTTTGGTTAAAGTAAACAAAGGACAGTTTTAGGATCATCCTTCATATTTGGAGCCATATTTGTCAGCGGAATGTTGTTGGTTTTCACTCATAGAATGTTTTCTGTGCTGCTGAGCATTTGTTAAATACACCAAAGTCTGTTTTCATATGTACAGATGGTTGGGTTTGAATATATTTTACACTGATAATGGTGGGCTGCAATGTCAAACAATGATATATCATACACAACATTATACAAATGGTAAACAAACCGGCGTCATTGTACATTTAGTCATTTTAATATGGAAACAGCTTTAAATACTCTATGCGAGTCATGCAGTCAAAAGTCAGCAAAAGCAAAAGGCTTGATTGAGCGCTGGTTTAGCTCCACATTAATGGATCACCATTCCTGATAAAGCAGCCTCAGAGAGGAGACAAGCAATTAAAGCTCATTAGCATTTAAGGACACACAAAACGAGTCTATACATCTAGAGTAAATGATGATGCAGGGCTCGACAATAAGGACTGCCCGATGGCCCGTGGCCAGCGTGCGAGAAACT
>CAIGQZ010008319.1:1302639-1313776 GCA_903798205.1 Danio tinwini
ATCCTTAATAGAATGTGTAAGGTGTTGATGGCAATGTGGTCATGCTATCTATCCATTATTTATGAATGATATATTATTAACGGCTTATTTAATAATAAGTAAAAACACGATTTATAAATATGAACACATATGAAATGCTATGATTTAAAATGATCATAATAATTAAAAGGTTGTTTTATGTTATTACTTTGAATAAAGATTGTTATTGAATCTGAGGTTACTTATCTCTTGATGTGACAGGTTTGCTTCTGAAGACAGATGGTGATTATTAATATAATAAAGTGAGGTGAATGACCAAGAGTGCAACCAGTGACTAAGATAACAAATCACTAGTTCTGTTATCTCAGAATTTCAAAAGGTTTTAGCTATAATATACAATAAAATACGTATTAGGGATATTGATATAGTTAATAAATGAACATACCTTTTAAACCACCATGTGGCCACCAGCCTCCGGTAAATTCAAGGCAAAATCTTGAACAATAATTGTCAAATATGAGACATGCCATTTTGGTGCATCACATTATATTATAAAATGTTATTCAGCATATTTTGACAATATTTTAACAATTGCATATATTGTATTTTATAAATTGTGATAGTCTGTGTAAAAAGTAATATGTTGTTTTATTTAGATTTAGACCTATAATTAATCTGTAATAAAGTTAGAATTAATGTTTGAATAAAGAAAGCATATTGAGTACAATGTGTGAATTTTTCTACAAGTTTTTTTAAAAGATGAAAATTAACATAAAATTTGGCCATACCTTGATCTTTGAGTCTTTTAATGTAATTTTTTGTTCAGAAAACACCTGACAAGACTTTTTGATAAATAAACCACTGAATTTATTTATTTATTCAACTGAATTGCATTATTGTGGGACAGTGTCTTCTGGAAATCTTAAAAAGATGTATGATATGCATTCTATTGTATGGAAAGAAAAGAATAACACTTTGTTAATCTTAGACCCTAAATAATTATTATATTTAAATTTAAGGTAAAATAATATTAAGTAAAATAAAATAACAAGGAAAGCAAAACACTTTCTTTAGTGACATACTGAAAGTTGGGGCCAAACTCAAACCCAAAGCTGAGATAACAAGACTCTGTTAGTCCTTGGTGACTTGGCACAGGCTGAGTTAATGACCGTTAAACATGATAAATGTAATTAACCTCTGCTTGCCCTGTGCTGACCGTGAATCAGCTCCTGCTGCGTGAACCTTACCGGCTCCACGTGGAGGAAACCTTTTTCTTCAAAGCAAACAGTGCAACTCTCAATAAGGTCAAGGCTGCCAATTATTCAAGGCACCGCTATAAATAAGTCTAAGGAATCATGAAGTCATTTGAGTGTGCAAAACTAGACCTGAGACAACAACAACCATTTCAAATTGGGAGTTAAATCAGCAGAAATGAGAAAAAACCTTCATCCTCATGGGATTCTCTTCAATATCTTGACTTGTAAACCTGACTTTGCGTACTTCTCTTCTCCAGAACCATGCCACTGTCACTTTGAGCACTTTGTGAGTTTGAAAAACCCAGAGATCACTTGCCGTGCTTCTTTTTGGGTCTTGATAAAAAGCATTTACTTCATGCAGAGTTCACTTTCCCACAAAAATATGTCTTCCAGTGAGAGGCTCAGTCTTCTTCAGAAACGATGGGTTCCTCTCTTTATTCTGGGTCTCGCACAGGAGAACATCTCTTTTGAGGTGATAGACTTTGCAGTTGGCAGCATCCTTAGAACCATACTGTTGAGCGGTCAGCAGAAACCAGACGACTGTCCGCCCACTCTGGCTGAGGTGAACAAACTCAAGATGTTTCTTGACAAAGTATGGAGTCTGAAGCTGAATCTGAAAGAGTATGCTTGTCTTAAGGGAGCGATACTGTTCAGTCAAGGTAAGATTTTAAAAGAAATGACAGTGTGCTTCTAATCTGTGTATATTTAAAAACATGTGACAACAAAAATGTAAGTAAAATGAATAAAGCCTACTTAAGCGTATTTAAAAAGAGAGACTTTCATGATTGTTTCCTAAGAATCCTAACATATTAAAAAAAAGTTATACATTGAGCACGTTTTCAGTTTTTAGTTTTAATGATGACTCATTCTCTTTAGTAAGTACGGTATTTTGAATTAGTATCTATAAAAAAAAAAGAGATGCTAGTCTATAAAGTATATACTCCACAGTGCTCAGCATACACCCCTTTTAGAAAATGAATATTTGTAGAAATTTCTCAGTGAATATAGTTAATACTTTGTTTGTGCAAGAGTTTGATCCCCTAACATCTTTAGAAATAGAATGATAAAACATTTCATTCAAACAATTTAATGCTAAAATACTTACAAATACAAAATGTTTATGATTTCCTGATTTTTCCTGTTTATTAAAATTTTATTCAATATTTTTCCCCAACAAATTAATTTAGGTGTACTAAATTTTGGATTGTGACATTTATTTTATTTATTTTTTGTTAGATTAAGTGCAGTTTTGGCATTTGAGAATGTTACTTACTATTGAAATTTACACTCAAGTGGTTTAAGTTTTACATATACAAGTTTCTTTCTTCAGATAAACACAAAAGCTAAAAACCTGCAATCATTGACTTCCTTAGGACGAAAAACAAATACTATGTAAGTCAATGGTTACCGGTTTACAGCTTTCTTCTAAATATTTTATTTGATCTCATAATGATTTGGAATTTCTTGGGTGAATTAATCCTTTAAGTCCCTCTGAAATTCAAATTTTGTGTTTTAGTATTAGTATGTTAGTATTGACGTTATAAACTATGTTCCCACAACATTTTCTTCCGACAAAATGGATCAACTGATTTACTTTGGATTTTTATTAGATGCTCTGACCAATCAAATCTTCTCTAGAATCTAAAGCGTTCTGCCGCCTACAAGACACTATTGCTGCAGCTGATATCAGTCACTTACTCACATGTAAGCGACCTTGTGGCTCGCCTAAACATAAAAAAAATTAAATAAAAATCATATATATACTGTAAAAAAATCTGTAATTTTACGGTTTATTGGACTATAGACTAATGAAATTTGCATGTAATTTCCCTCAAAATCCATTAGAAAAACTTTTTCAAAATCATGTTGTAGATTAGGGGCGATACAGTGTCTCAGTGGTTAGCACTGTCACCTCACAGCAAAAAGGTTGCTGGTTCAAGTCCCAGCTGGGCCAGTTGGCATTTCTTTGTGGAGTTTGCATGTTCTCCCTGTGTTTGTGTAGGTTTCCTCTGGGTGCTCCGGTTTCCCCCACAGTCCTAAGACATGTGCTATAAGTGAATTGACGAAATTAAATTGCTAGTGTATGTGTGTGAATGTGTATGGTGGTTTCCCAGTACTGGTTGCTGCTGGAAGGGCATCGCTGCATAAAACATATGCTGGAATAGTTGGTGGTTCATTCCGCTGTGGCGACCACTGATAAATAAGGGACTAAGCTGAAGGAAAATGAATATTAATTAATATATTGGTAATGCTTCATAATAATACTACCCATGGCTTCGGGGTGAGAATAGGTTGAATAATAATAAAAAAAACTGTACAGCTACAGGAAAATAGCACATATTTTAAACTTATTATTTAGCTTTATTATAAAAATTATAAAAAAAACTGACATTTGAACACAATAAAATAAAAATAATAATACTAATACATTTTATTTGTAATGCGCTTTTCTCAAACTCAAAGCTCTACAGAACAATAGAACAATAAAAATATAACATAAAATACCAAAATGCACAAATAGTTACAAATGACAGAATAAGATTAAAAGCAATAATAAACAGGTGAATCTTAAACAATTTCTTAAAACAGTCCAGGGAACTGGGATTCCTGATGGTTGTAGGTAAAGCATTTCATAATTTGGCCGTGCGGTAGGAAAATGCCCTACCTCCCATAGTGTTGAGTCTGCAACGAGGCTGGATCAAAGTGAGACCAGATGCAGAACGTAAACAGCGAGAAGAAGAAGTAACAGTCACCAAATCAGAGATGTAACCAGAAGCAGAACCATGAATAAATATATGTTATAAATCAGGGTTTTAAAATCAATGCGTGAAATAGATAAAATACCAAAATAGAAAACATGATCATTTATTCCCTTAATTGTTCATTTGAATTGCCATGAACTTACTCAGGTTACGCTGCTAAATATGATCTACACTGTAAAAAAATCCATCATTTTACGGTTTATTTCAGGTGAAATCGGGTCCCCCCCTACAATCGAGTCCACTTAGGACCCCGCTTAGGTCGTCTGCATTTAATGCCTGATCAAAAGTGCTTTTTATAGTCTATTCTCAGTCTTGAGATTTTAACAACACTTAGTAACATTATCATCCGTAAGTACAAGTTAAAGACATGCACCGGCAGCTGGGACGCGGGAAAAAACCCCATAAAATAATGGCCGTTAAATTACAGAAATTTACTGTAAAATAACAGAGGTTGAATTACAGAAATTTACCAGAAATTAAAATTTAAGGCAATTTCTGTAATTTAATGTCCGTTATTTTACAGTAAATTTCTGTAATTTAACGGCCGTTATTTTACTTCTTTTTTTTGTCCAGCACCCCAGCTGCTGGAAATAAACAGTAAAATTACGGATTTTTTTACAGTGTATAATAGCCTATAATAGCCTGGGCATCATAGACTTAAAAAAAAGATTTTGCTGCTTGTTCAAACTACTTATGCAAATGAGTTTAAACAACACAATTCTTGAGATCATTTTGGGCTAACCTAATTGCTTAATGTTCAATACACTTGAATCTGTTGTTTACTTAATTAACTTGGCACAACCTAAATAAAATGTGTGGAACCATGCATTTGTTACTTTAGCATGAATTCTACTGTGTTTCTGGTTGTCTTTATATAATCTAATGTTTGAAATGTAAAAGTGATCAGCACATTATGTTGTAGCTATATGTGACTGTTGTGCTGTCACCCCATCAGTTTCAGTACTGAAGAGCTCATTGGTGATAGCAGGACTGCAGGAGGAGCTTCAGAAAGACCTGCACATGCTTATTCTCTCCCGTCAGCGCACCGGAGATCACTGGACATTCATAGACGTTTTGTTTACAGCCTGCACTTTACAGATGGAGGCCAGAAGCCTGGTGACAGAACTGTTTTTCAGACCTATCATGGGCAAGAAGGATATTCAGGAACTCCTCAATGAGATTATCACCAACAATGTAGGATTATAAATACATTTACTGAGTGTTTAACAAACTGAGAGATACAACATGTCTTTTTTTTTGGCATAGATATCCATATTACATTTTTACTAATAAAAACCCAAAAAATACTTTATACAAAGAGTTGTTGTTTACCTTTTAAAACCATTAAACTGCATAATGTTAGTCAATATTTTTTCTTAAACTTTTTTTATTTTTTTTCCTAAAACGAATAAAATAAAGAAATACCAGTCACAGAATAAGCTTAATTTTTTGTTAAAGTGTGAAAAAATGTTTTATGTTCCATAGGAAAAGGAAAGTCAGTCTGGAGTTTAAAATAAAATGAACATTCTTGAGTAAATAGTTCATTAAGATAGCTCATGGAGATTAAACCTATGACCTGGCTAATATCATGCTCAAATCTTTTAATAGCATAAACAGATAAAAAAAAGGTTGAAGTGACATTCATATAAAAGAAGGTAAACCAAAATCTGCACAACTGCAAAAAAAATGAAGCCAAAACATTTTTGATCGCCCCCTCGTGGCTGGAAGTAGTATAAGTCAGAAATTCCACCTTTGTTGGTTAAACGGGAATAATTAAAAAAAAAAAAAACACTAAAAACACAGTTTTTACACCCAAACATATTTTCACATAATTTTAAACCACGTCTTATCATGTTGATGCACATCTAAAGAGTTTGATTTTCTAGTAACTGTGGGTTTGTCTATGTTATAAAATGGTATGATACCATTATTGTTCAGATTCTGGCTTCAAAATGACTTGATCAGGATCGTCATTCAGAAGATAACAGTGGCCATTGCTGTAGATAGCCTATAGATATTTGTGTACAAAAATATTTTTTGCTGCTTATTCAAACTACTTGTGTAAAATGAGCTTAAACAACACACTTTTGAAGTTTTTGTGGACAACTTAATTATTTTATGTTTAATCAACTTAAAAGTGTAAAAAAAAAAACAACAACATTATGTGAACTTAATTGCATTGAGAAGACATGAAGGAATTGTGTGGAACCCAGCATCAATGCAGTCGACCAAGTGTCCAGTGAGCGTGTATGCATCAAAAAATCTTTATGTAACATAAAAGCTCTCTATGCAGTAGTTCTTTCCTCAACTTTTTACATCATTTTGAAGACCAGTAGCCACTGACATATGAAACATAGAAGTCAATGGTTAACAGCTTCTTCAAAACAACTTTATTAGGTACACCTTACTAGTACACCCATCCCCCCAGCCCCTTCCCCCCTTTGCCTTCAAAACTACCTTAATCTTTCATGGCATAGATTTAGCAAGGTACTGGAAATATTCCTCAGAGATTTTGGTCCATATTAACAGCATTATGCAGTTTTTACGGCTGCACATAATTTGAATCTCCCGTTCCACCACATCGCAAAGGTGCTCTATCAGATTTAGATCTGGTGATTATGAAGGCCATTTGAGTACAGTGATTCCATTGTCATGTTCAAGAAACAAGTCTGAGATGATTCGCACTTTATGACATGGTGAGTTATCCTACTGGAAGTAGCCATCAACAGATGGCGGTCATAAAGAGATGGACATGGTCAGCAACAATGCTCTGATAGACTGTGGCTTTGACACAATGCTTAATTGATACTAATGGGCCCAAAGTGTGCTAAGAAAATATCCCCCACACCATTACACCACCAGCAGCAGCCTGAACCGTTGGTACAAGGCAGGATGGATCTATGCTTTCATGTTGCTGATGCCAAATTCTAACCCTACCATCCGAATGTTGCAGCAGAAATCGAGACTCAGACCAGGCAACATTTTTCCATTTCAATCCCGGTGTGGTCTTCTGCATCTGTAGCCCATCAGCCTCAAGGTTGGATGTGTTGTGCATTCAGAGATGCTCTTCTGAAAACCCCAGTTGTAACAAGTGGTTATTTGAGTTACTGTTGCCTTCTTATCAGCCGGAAACAGTCTAGTCATTCTCCTCTGACCTCTGGCATCAACAAGGCATTTGCGCCCACAGAACTGCCATTCACTGGATATTTTCTGGATATTATTACTCTTTGTCTGACCATTCTCTGTAAACCCTAGAGATTGTGTGTGAAAATCCCAGTAGATCAGCAGTTTCTGAAATACTCTGAGCATCCCGTCTGGCACCAACAACCATGCCATGTTCAAAGTCATTTAAATCAGCTTTCTTCCTCATTCTGATGCTCGGTTTGAGATCGTCTTGGCCATGTCTACATACCTAAATGCATTGAGATGCTGCCATGCTATTTTGCACGCTCCTGTACACACAATTAGAATCTGCTGCTTTATCTTCTACACATAGTCTTGCTAAAACCTATGCATGTACTTTTAGCATTAGAAAATATAAACCCTTACTTTCTTAGTTAAAAAATGAGCAGCACCGACTAAACATTGATGAAATACTGCATACTGATGAGGGAAAACCTACACGCTCACAGATTTTGTGATGTTTCTGCACGCAAAACATATTTGAGGATTGAAATAAAATGTAGCTGCTTTATTTTAGAGGAAGGTGTAAAAAATATCAATAAATTAGCAGTTTTACATAATTTGTGATTCGTGTTACTTTTTATTTTTCCTTGTTTTATGCTTTTGAATTGCATTATGGGATTGTCATCTTTCTTTCAACAACTATTACCCTTTAAATGTTTTTTATTCTATTTACATTTTTAATAGGTTAAAGTGATATACTGTCTGGTTTGTTGTTGTATATTACAGTACATAAACTGTTAATCAACAGAGATGCTTTACAGTGTGGGTTATTTTTGACCTTTAGGACAAACTAACAGAAGAAAGAGCTGTAAAAGGGCTTGGAACTTTTTTAGCTGAACTGTACTTAGAAGTAAACGTGACCAAATGATCCCTTGCAATATTGGCTTAAACATTATTTATCTTACCAAAAGTATTTTTTTTTTATTGGTAAAATTGAAATTTGTATCATGACTTGATCCACTAACATCCATTTATCACCAATATGACAGCAGTGTTGTTATTCTTCACCTGAGAGCTCACCTGAGCTTGTTAAACCTGTTCTGTTTGTTTGCTGTCGCCAGAACCCAGAACTGATATGAGACACATAAAAATCATGTCTGCAGGCTCATGTTCTGAGCAAACACTCGCATTTCTCTAACAAACTGTTCATCACTTCAAATTATTAATATAACTTAAATTATTCATATATATATATATATATATATAAAATTTTCCACAAAAAATATAAACTAAAGCATAATGTGATTCAACTATTGAACCTGAATCAGGCAAGACAAGTTTCAGTAGTTTCGACGTTAAACCATTGATGAATCATAGCCCTGATGATTCATAGGACATCCTGGATGTAAGTACATTCCACAAACACTTAAATTACCCTTATCCCCAGACATACTCCAAAACCCCCTCAGGAGGTATCATTAACCGTTATTGAACCAACAACAGACTCAAACAGAACAGAATCAAAATGATTTATAAATGCTTGACTCTTGCTGGTTTCACACAGAACATGACTGAATTACAACCCACATGACCAAGAGTGTGGTCATACAGGCAGAAATAGGTTACCTGAGGTTCCGCAGATGTGGTTTATGAGCCGGTGGATGTAGGTGAAGAGTCAGAATAACTAAATGGATTGTGGTCAAACCAACATAAACACAGACTGTTTAGAGTTATAGGTGAACTATTATTGAATAAACTTTCATTTTCACTACAAAGCCATGTATGAATGCTTAAAGTTTACAATTTTTATTAATTTAAAATAACAATTTATAACATATCTTCATCCAAGCTCCAGTTTGAATTAGCATGTTGCTAGCACACTTTAAACCAACATAGTTTAATATGTTTCAATACTATGCTAAAGTGAATTAGCGCATTACTAGCATGAATTAGCATGTTGCTAGCACACTTTAAGCCAACAGTTTAATATACTATGCTAACGTGGATTAGGGCATTACTAGCATAATTTAGTTGCTAGCACACTTCAAGCCAATTAGCAAAGTTTAATGTTTTAATACTACACTAACGTGAATTAGCGCATTACTAGCATGAATTAGCATGTTGCTAGCACACTTCAAGCCTATTAAACATAATGTTTCAAGACGCTAATTAGCGCATTACTAGCATGTCTTTAACGTGGTAAAAAGTTAGCACAAATTAGCATTGTGTTAACATGTTTCTAGTTTGTTTAATAGAGGGGTTCCCAATCTTTTCAGCTTGTGACTCCCAAAATAACAATCCCAGTGACCTGTCACCCCCACTATCCTCGGAGGTGGTTATAAACATACAAACATTGCACATAATAGTACACACACCAGTAGAAAGTATGTAAACAAGCTTAGTGACAACACAAAAAAGGTGCAACAGTCTAACAACCACATACTTTTTTATAGTCATTATTCATTTGTTTCATTTAAGATTAACTTCCCTTAACGTTTACAGCACAAGACTATTCTTGGTTTAATTTTGGAGACTGCCAATTGGAGCCTCTATGTTCAGTCGTGGCCTTTTTTTTTAATGTATGCGAGTGCCGTAAAGGTGTCAAAATTTAACATTGAGCCGTAAAATTAATCTGTTGCAACACTAACACTATTGCTGTGTTATTAATCGAACGTAATAACCCCAGGGGTCGCAATCCAATGGAAAAAATATATATTGAAAGGCTGATGGCTTTTAATTTGCATGTTTTTTTTTATGTAACTATAAAATACTATTTAAATTTTCTGTAGGATATGGATAAATACGGTATTTCTAATAGTTAAATAACATATATGATATTTTTGGGAATCAACAAGTGACCCCCCCTTATTTTCTCGTGACCCCCACTTGGAACCACTGGTTTAATACATAGCGAACATGTTTTACATGTCGATCATGTGAATTTCTTTGGTGTTCGCATGTTTCTGACACAATTAGCAAATGACTACTAAAAACCAGCGTTTGTCAAGCAAACAACACATTATCTATGAATCTGTGAAAAACATTAGCACAACATGTTGTAATATACAGACACGACACATCATAATGCCTCTGCAAATAATCTAACAGCATATGTAACAGCTGTCTATTTCACTTATGATAAATACCTTAATAAACAGGTAAACCTCAAGACTGATGACTAGGGCCAAACAGAATCTGCAAACCTTTTTTGCTAATTCTGTGGAGAATTTTGTAAAAAATCTGCGGATATTAGAAGTAATATATTTTATACTGTAAAAAAACACTTATCATATTGCCTTACCCTTAAACGTTTTAAAAATATGTTTTATGCAGCGGACGCCCTTCCAACTGTAACCCATCACTGGGAAACATCCATACACACTCATGCGCTACAGACAATTTTAGCTTACCCAATTCGCCTATACCACGTCTTTAGACTTGTGGGGGAAACCGGAGCACCATGGAGGAAACCCACGTGAACACAAGAACCTGGAAACTCCACACAGAAATGCCAACTGACCCAGCCAAGGCTTGAACTAGCGACCTTCTTTCTGCAAGGTAATTGTGCTACCCACAGAGCCACCATGACGCCCACAACTATTATGATAATGTTAAAAATGTATTGAGATGCATTGTTGGTGACTTTTTGGCCAGATTGGGTAGCTATACATGAACAAAAGAAAATTAAGACTTGTTAAAAAAGATTTAAGACCTACAACGCAATATTTCAGTAAATCAATCAATTTCTAAGGTCTAAAATTTAGATTTCTTTTAAGACCCCGCGGAAACCCTGCCAACCCTAACATAAGATCTGTGGCAAATTTTGAATGTTTAAAGTATTTTATTTATAAATTCTAATCATTTTGATTTATGAGTACACAAGGCATGTCATAAACCACCTTAACATTGTCATACCAACTTCATACCCATGTCATTACACAAATTTACCCTCATAAACAAGTATAGATGTGTGTGTGTGTGTGTGTGTGTGTGTGTGTGTGTGTGTGTGTGTGT
>CAIGQZ010008319.1:1326217-1358365 GCA_903798205.1 Danio tinwini
ATATATATATATATATACATACATATATATATATATACACATACATACATACATACTTACATACACGCACTCACTACTTTTTTTCTGTTTATTTTTTGAAAGGTAAAATGAATCCTAAATATGTTTATTAGTCATTTTCATTTGCATTTTGTGTTTAGTGTGTGTTTTTTTTGTTGTTGGTAAATCAATAGTTGATACTTACACTGGTTACTGTTGTTGCGAAATTTCCTGGCTTCTATGTCATCAGACCTCTCCATAGAAATCTGCAACTCTAAGGAAAAAATAAAAAAGGTTTATTTGCTTTTTGAATGTCATCATGTTCAACAGATGACATGGAGTTATTTTCAGGTTAAGTCAGGATCCAAATATAGACAAAATTATTTCTCAAGAACTCATGACACTGATTGAAAGCTTGGACCTCAACAACATCATTCACCTTTAATAGCATGAAAAGAGCATTTTGTGTTTCACTAAAGAAAGAACATCACACAGGTTTGGATAGACCAGTTGTGGTTGTATTAAGATATACCAAGTAGTCGCACTAATGTTTCTAATGATAAAAAAAAGAGAGAAATAAAGAGAAACTGGGAAACGCCAATAAAAAAATGAGTGCAGTGACTTTAGCTGCCATTAGAATATAGTTACTATAGAAACCATGTACTGAGAGGCAAGTTGTGTTTTACAGTAAATGCACTATGGACTCTGCCGTCTAGCGTATGAACTTTATAGGGTTATTTCATCATTCATCGTCACAACAGTTGAGCATAGTAAATAAGTGTATCTGAATTTTTAAAGTGCACTTTTAACTTTTGGAATTTTCAGTTTGAGAAGAAACACATTCTTCTAATTCTACAAAAAAAAAAATGGTGCAAAAATAAGAAAATTGTGAGGGACCGACAAAAGTAAATACAAAATGCACATGCAAAATTTATCTTCCTGTGTGAAGTGTTAGCTTTCTGCCAATTAGAAACATCATTTTATGTGGAATTCTTAAAAATATTTCCAATATTTAGGCATACTCTTCTTTCTGTCTATATAGTAAGTGAAAAAAGGGTTAAAAAGTACAACTGAAGTCATAGTACAAAACAATAGGCAAGTACCACCCAGATGATTGACTGAGATGATTAACTTTCAGCTAAATATCACAATGCAAGTCTGAAAGAGAGAATTTGTGAATAGCAAAGTGACAACTGACATGCGCAGTAAAAACATGGCAGATATTGTAAATTAAAATTTCATTCATAATACAAACTGTAGGTGTGCCCCAAATCGCATACTTCTACTTCAGTTTAAGTAGTGACTTCACACTGAAATTGTAAAAAAAAAAAAGAAAAAAAAAAGTCATTTACTTATTCAATAGGGGTGTCAAAATTAATTATCGGTTTAGAAAGACCATAACTAGTTATATATGATGATGTACTGACACTTTTCTGACGTCACTTGTTGTAGTAGTATACAATGGTGAGGGAGGCAAGATGCATGTGGAAGTAATAAAAATGCTCCAACTATTTTTAAGAGTCTACATCATCTGGGCACATTTCGCTGCTTGTGAGTTGGGACATTCCTCCACTGCCATTGTTGGAGCAGTAGAATCCAATATCCCCCAACACATTGTAAATAAAACTTCATCGCTCTCATTTACTGAGCAGAGGAACACAATGCTGAAGATGCAATAATCATTAATTTGATGTTTTATACGTTCAAGAAGCAGGTTTTCTTTGAGCACGAAAAGTTAAACGCTCTGTTCATATATCTGTTTGTGTGATAAAATTGTGTACATGAAGTACAATTAAAAATTAAGTACAAAGTGCATCTTCAATCATTTGTTTTGTTATATGAATTGAACCTTTAATGGTAATAACAACAACTGATCCCTACCATGATACCGGTGTAGGCTCACACCCCTATTTTTCAACCAATATAAAGTGTGCAATGTTGAAGAATTTATGCACTCAGTGGTCACAAGCAAATTTCGTTTATGGAGATTATTATTCCACCTCCTGATGGTGAATGCAGTTGTACTTAATGAAAGGTACTATTTGTAGTTTGATTTCAACTAATGAACATTTATTTCACTAATTTGGCAATGGGGAAACGGTTTGAATACCCAGTTAGTAAAAACATAAACATTCCATTTGAAACAACAATTATCTCACACTACACGATTCAAAATTATATAAGTGCATAGCGTGTTATTTGGGATGCAACTAGTCATATTTTACATGACATCTTTTTAACGTTTTCAAATATGGCCAGCAAGTGAACGTGCTTTTCTTAAAATGAACGTTCACAAAGTTCAAGACCAGACTGTGACAAAATTAAATGGAAATGTTATTTGCACTCACCTTGACCACTCATGGAATTGAAGCTGCTCTTCTGGCTGATGCCTTTGCTGTTCCACGTGTCATTGCCACTGTCCCGCTGCAATTCCGGCTGCCTGATTTGTGGCCTCTTCTTACTTTTCCGAGTACTTATGCGAATAATCTCTCGAACAAGCCTGCACTCAGCTTCCTTCTCCTCCATGTTGTGCTCCTGCACTATATCCGAGATCAGCTGACTGATTTCCCGGGACCGCCGCAGGAACATGGAGTCTGTGGTGCACTTGGCCAACTCGTTGATCTCAAACTCAGAGAAGACCTCCATAAGTTTCTGGGTTATGAGTTGATCCACATCTTCCATCTTATTACCATTAACTAAATCATCTTCCAGTAACCCACTCCCGTAGTTTAAACTATTCATTTCAAATGTAGAAGGGGAAACAGAATCAAACCCATCATCATCTTCAATCACAGATGGTTCAACCTTGACCCCCCCAATGTGGAGGTCGGGATAGAAGCTCTCCTGAACCTGTGAAGAGGTTGGCTGGATCTGTGGCTGAGCATTGACGGATGCGCTTTCATTCGAAACGAGGCAAGGCAAACGCCGGCATATTCGGTACAGTCCACAAGTCAACACACTACAAAAAAGCTTCCTGCAGCTACCTACAGAGACGCAAGGTCCACACATACATGACCCAGAAACGGGCTCCTCTTTAGCAGGGAGAAAGCTTACAGTCTCTGGCTCAGTTGTATTTCCATTGGCATCCTTGTTAACTTTGTGTCGTACTCCATAGCTTTGGATCTGAATCTCCACAGGGTCGACAGAGCGCTCTTGGTATGGCCCTTCATCAATGGGACCACTGGTCCAGGACGGGTTGTTCTCCATAGGGACAACACTCGACCCAGACCGTCCTCTGTTGTCTGCTTTGTTGGTTACCTGATGCTAAACTAAGCCCTCAGGGTCTGTTAAAGACAAAAAGACATAATAGGGGAAAACTGGGAAGGGACGAAGGTTTTACTTTACACTTTCAGTCAATATCAGTAACAAAACTGCAGTGAGAAGTTCTGAAATTCCCTTAGTGATGTAAACCAACCAGTTTAAAGATTGTTTTGCGTTGGCTTTCTTGGCTGTTGTCAATGTTAATAAGATAATGAAAGTAAAAATGTACCTCAATACCACAAGTACCTAGAAACTCATGTGTATATCAAATAAAATAACTTATATTAATTATGCTATACGATATTCAGGTCTTCCACAATACCATCAAAATTATGCTAGCAAAACATCTTACAGTAACACAGACTTTATTTAGGAGCTTAAAAAGATTGGTACATTTAATATTATTGTAACACATTAGAAATATACTTACAATAAATTTAAAAAACACCCTGTAAATCTTGACATCACTTTACTTCACAAACTCTACCACAGACTATTGTTTTTTTACAACAAACATATATGCATTAATAATGTTCCATTACGCTATCTACCTAAGAAAATATTGTCTATATTTAAAAGTGGAGGACAATAGGCGAAAAACTTCAAACTGTATACATTTTTATACACTATACATAGCCTTTTCATAAATATATAATGCTTTATTTTACATATTTTAAAAGTGAATCACATATGAAACTTGTGCAAGAACAAGGAAATAACGTAACTGGTAAACGTTCATTTTGAAACAATATCATTCTCTACTTCTGCAGCTTTAAAAAGTACATAAACATTTCCAAAATAACTATTAATCTCTAGGTAAAACTAATTATGGGATAGAGAGTAAATCACATATGCGCACTTTATTATCTGCTTAATAGTAGCCAGTGATTATTTACAATTTCAGAAAAGCTTCAAAGTTCACACTGTCTCCAAACAAACATGCCGTTGTTTTCTCTAGAAGTCAAAAAACAGATGTGTGGCTTTTGGTGACAATCTACCAAAGCGGAAAAACGTCAAACACAAAAAATGTAACAAGAAGGAATATGGATTAAAAAAAGAACAAACTTTGTTTTTGTTGTTGTCGTTAAGACTTTTACTCACGCCATATGGGGAAAATGTCGCGGTCTGTTTGACGAATCTCTTCCGGAAGTCCGGACAGCTCAAAAAGGTTGTTCGACCGGTGTTTTAATCTTGGTCCACGAATATACTCTACTGACTTTTTTTACCAGCTGTCCTCAAACTTTGACAAAAATAAATTAAGCCGAAAGCAAGCAGACTACCCTGAATGCGCGTCGTCCCTGTCTCTATGAACCCACAGGTAGCTCTAGTAAGCTACCTGATTTAACAGGTACACCAGGATATAGATACTGGTGACGTAATTTGCAATGTCTATAACCATTTTATTGTCATTGTGTAACTGAAAATAACTGAAAACGTTTGCAACCAGGTAGAGCTAAATTAAAAGCTAAAACTTTTAAACAATTATGTAATATAATACGTTTGTTCATTTACCTAGATTTTCATATGGACAGTGAAAGTATAAATCCTTGAAACCAACAGATGGCGTCAGTGTTCCAGTTTCAGCAGAAAACAAATCTCTTTATAGATGAATTATAAAATTATTAAGAATTATAAAATTATTTGAACACTTATGTAATTCTAATGTTAAAAAATGCAAACGGCCGTTTTTGCAACATGTACATGACAAACTACATCTGTGAAAGTACCTTGAAGGTCAAATGATTCGCATAGCCATGTCAGATTTCTTAAGCATAAGATTTCTTAAACATAGTGTAACAACTGAGGTAAGTTGGTTTTATATTTAGGGATAATTGATACTCACTATAATTTACCATACTTTGAATATTGTCACATGCCAGTATGACTTCATAACATTAGCAATATTTAATTGACTGAGCAATGTTGTACTTTGATAGTCATTAGGCTGCTAATGTAATTTCATGGTTTATAATTTGCAAATACACTTTTGAAATTATATTAGGAAGCCAGAATGTGTGAAGTTATTTACATCAATAGTGTAATGTAAACAAAATGCAAAAAAAAAAAAAAAAAAAGACCATGTCTGAATCTGCATGCTTTTTTTTCCTAAATTTCACAACCATTAAAATCAGGTTACAAATAGTATAAAGTGAATTAAGTTGACATACAGCTGTACTACAAATAAATAAAAAAGCCACATCACAAGCCTGTGATGACCTCTGACAGATCAGTTCAAGTCCTATGCGAGTCACAAAAGTAAACGAGTATGAAAAGAGGAAAAAAAAGGTTCGTAAACATTTGGTTTATTAAAGGGTTTTACATAGCAGAATCATACATTGCCACGACCATCCACTGTGTCCACAGTTTCAACAAGTCAGTGAAATGCTCTGCACTGGATCAGTCACAGCATCCTAGTCCTTGCAGAGACCAGAGCCTGATGACTGAATGCCTCCCCAATGCACACCAAGGCAAAGCTGCAAAAAGTTTAAGACACCATGGTTACATGCTAAAAGTGAGAAGAAAAGAAAAAAGCTGTAGATTCATACATGGAAAATGTTGCAAAATAATACAAACAAAAATCATATATACCACAGTGGAGTTCAATGCTAAATACTCTAGTCAAGCAAAATCTGCCTTTGATTTGATCACCAACGTCTCTGCATTGCTGGAGACAGTATGCACATTTAAGCAAAACTGGATTAAATTTACACCAGTTCAAATTTCAGTTAGCTCTTAAGAATAAAAAAAGCCTTACATTAAACTTGAATTCACTATCTCTAAACTATTCCCATCATTCTCCCCCTTTTCTCAGAAGGGATGGAGGGCCAAGTCAAAGGTTACCATGGGCCAACTTTGGCCCACGAGCCCTAGTTTAGGCATCTCTGCTCTAAATAACCGTTCCACAATTGGACTTAAATATTGCTTGCAGAGGACATGCTCACAGCCAAATATACAAGTTCATACTCTAGGTAAAGCAACAGTACTCACTTTACGGCAGACGTTGAGAGCTGCTTTTAGACGGACCGGTTCACTTCCTGAAAATTTACTGAGCCCTTTCCACCGAGACCTGCATGATTTTGGGTCGCATCACATTTTGGGGCTACAAAATCCAGTCTTTCCTGTCCATTTTGCCCAACTGTGGCAAAGAATAAACAATAACTGCTATAACAGTAGTCACATTTCAAATATGCAATGATGGTGCACTTTGAAGCAAACCTTGTCTGTATTTGCTGGAAAGCTTAGGAGAAAGCCTTTGAATGGCACCTTGCCCAAACTCACTTGGAATCGTAGTAATACATCTGGTGTCATCTGTATTTTTTTGAGTTTCATCAAGTTGGTTCTGCACTCTTTTAGAACCATGAAACTGAGCTGAACTAACAGATGTTTGTACCTCCTTACTAGGCCTTCGGCCCAGGTAATTGGAAGGCAAGGAACTTTGAAAAGCACCTCTGCTAATGTCACCAGAAGCCCTTTGGCTCTGTATTTGACCAAAGCTGCTTGCAAATGGTTTATTAGGCCTTACATGGACAGTGTTAATCTCATTAGGTCCAGCAATATTGGGGTTGGTGGCACTGAACACACTTGTAGAGGACTTTGAGGACCCTGAACTTGGTTTGTATGGGTTTCCTTTCAAAGAAGAGAAGGTCTGATATCCAGTCTGAGAAGAACTAGTGTAAAAGTCGGTGTCTGGCTGGGCATTTCTTGAATTCTGGGTCACTTTGAAAGGCTGGTATTGAGAAGTCTGACCAGAGGCAAATGTTACTTCACGCTCTGAAAAACTAGAATACACTTTACGATTATTGGATTCTTTCCCACTCAAAGCATCTGTAGGAGCCTGCTGAACCAGGATCACCCCAGAACTGGCAATTGTGGACTTTCTACCAACATTCTGTTGAGCCCCATTTTGAAGGGGATAAATGGGTTTAAACATTTGATTTGATTGTCCACGAGTGTTGTGAACCGGTTGCAATTTGGGATAAGTAGCTTCATAAGGAGGCAGTAACATGTTTCTCTGTGTACTTTCTTGGGTCTTCAGAAGAACCTCACCAGAGCCAGCAAGTGATTTGGCAGCATTGCCCTTGCAATCATTTTTGGAAGGTTTTCTTAACTCAGTGTTGAGATTGTATTGAGTTCCACTCTTGGAGTATTGAAGTGTTTTTTTCCATGCCTTTTCCTGACTGCTGGCAGGCAAGCTATCTCTAGAGGTCTGACTACCCTTATAGGGTTTAATGTGTCTGTGAACAGGTGGTTTTACAGAATCCGGAAAGCCATTTTGACCTTGAGCACTTCCTTTACCTTGAACTACAAAGAGAGGTCCCGAACTAACAACTGAAGGTCCACCCTGAGAGTATTTTCCTTGATTCATATTTGACTGCACAGGCGATCCTTTCAGCAGTGGGCCAAAACTGTTACTGGCTATTTGGAAATTTTTAATACTCTGACCTGCCCCATAACTAGATTCACCACTAGAGAGTTTTAAACTACTTAATTTAGGTACTTTTAAGGTTTTCCTCAATGTAGGCCCACTTTGAGATAAGGCTGAAGCCAGCCGGCTACCAGCCTGAACATTTTTGAGGGCATTAGTACCTGTACGAGACTCATACGGAGTAGAGGGTTGACCACAACTTGAGACACCATATTTTGATAGTGAATTAGGATTAAAATTTATATTTTCCTGATTGCCACTTTTAGCTGGAGCCTGACAGTCTTTAGTGTTTAACTTAGCATTTGAGCCCACAAATAAACTTTCTTTGGCTTCATAACTTTCATGGGTGCCTTGATAATGCGGCTGGCGAACAGAACCATAAGGAAGATCTTTCCAAATTGCCTTTTGTTTCACCTCAGAACCAATCACTGGTAAGGTAGGTGTTAAAAATCTTTGCACATCACTATCTGGCATGCTTCCTGTAAAAACAAAAACAAGACAAACAGCATAAGGTAGCAATGTTAAGGATAATAGCAGTGTGTAAGTTTTACCTTCATAATTCCCCCAACAGGTTACATAAGCAGGAAACAAGGCAAAAAGAAATCTGAGAACAAACAAAGAGTCAAACATTGTGTTGACCAAAGTACATTTCCAGTCAGCTTCAGACAGAAAAAGGGCTTACATTGAACAGTATCTAGAACCCATTGTTAAGACACCCACAAAAACCAAGTGAGCAGCAGCGTCTTTTATGGTGCCCTCACTTCAGCCTTCAGCTTCTTTCTCAGTGGAAGTCTCTTATAGACTTCACTCCTCGCCTTTGGCCAATCAGAAATCAGGATACCTGCTAGCTGCAGCTGTTACCAATTTTCCCTTCACTTAATAATCAAACCTGTTTTGGAGTAGGAAAAATGATTGGTAATGTAAAGGTTATGTTCATTTTAAATATATAACATTACATTTATATATTCTGTTTTAAGGTATATAAGCTATTCTGAGTACACCACCAAAAAAATAATTTTTAGAGAGGTCAGGAGGAAGTTGCTGACAACTGCACAGTTTCACTTGTCCTCAATCTGCCTAAAACTCCTAAAAGAATTTCCATTCTTTCTTACCCATGAATGTTCATATCAGTTATTTCTGATTATGGATATTAAATAGCAAAAATATTAAATAACTAACTTTGACTAATCACTTAAAGAGGATGTATTATATTTTAGACAATTTATATTTAACTGCTATTTAGGGTTTCCAAGCCTGAGGAAACCATGTGTTTAGCCTCATTTCCTAGACTGTGATTAATATACTTTCAGACCTTCTGCACCAACTCAGACCTTAATTACATTTTCATCATGACTCACATCAATAAAACACAATGCATGCTTGTTTCATGAAGTCATGTATCATATTTACGTGCACAATTAGAGTTACTTGTGTTAAAGTTCAGAGGGTTGTGAAGTAATAATTGTCTATGATATACAGAATTGGTACATCCCTACATTTCTAAAGTGTGCGCTTTCGAAGAAGAGCCTTCTAATGCATCAAGCTGGAGAACAGACATGTGTTCACACTACCAGGTTTCATACCTTAAGGACGTATGAAAGCCATTAATGCAGCCTAATACATAGCCTTCCCTCAAACTCACACACACTGACAATTTCCCATTCCCACCAGTACACATTTGATAGATAGAGATCATTAGTGTCATTCTCCTGCAGTCAGCGGGAAGGAGAAGCATCCGTCTGTCTCCTGATACCAGGTACTTTAAGTGCTGAGGAGATCTGTCATGCTGGCCTACATTTCCTTGGCATGTCATTTCATCCTATACATTGTCCTTCATTTACTCCACCAAGTCGGAATATCGGAAAAGAGTAATTTCCTACATATTAACGGGATCCCTTATGAGCTCCTCATCTCCCATTATAGATATGCAACTGTGTGACCTTTTGCACGGAACTGTGATTAATAGCCAGGTTTACATTAAAATGTATGAAGGTAACTTGGTGGCTGTAATATGCTTTTGTAGAACGGAATTGATAAAACGAATGCCTGAACAGGCAACAGATCTAAAAAAAAGTGACTTATAAAGTTTAAAAAAGAAGCTTGTTTTTTTTTTCTCTTGCTAGCATCATCAGAAACTATCATAGTGACACAAATAAAGTGGCTCTCTATGGAAACAACAGGAAAAAAACTGCAACAAGCCTCATTAATCAGAAAACATGTATTCAGGAAAACACACCTCATCAGTCCGGCAAAATCCTTTGTTTTAGTTCGCATTTGGAAGGGTGTTTTTGAGAATAAGCTTCAGTAATGGCCAGCCACACTTGGCAAATTCCACCGTCAGCAGATTCTTCTCAGCAAGCAGTGACATACAGGAGAGAATGTCCCATTGTGAGGTGTAGCGTGGATCTATTCATCATCGGACGTTCAGGGATTCGTATAATAAAGCTGGAGGTAGATTTTGCGTTTTCCCATCAGTCTTACACCCTGCACCATACACAGATTTAACAGTATGTTTATGTGCATTTTTATATGCCACACTATTAAAGAAATAGTTGAATATCTTTCTTCTTTTGAACACAAAACAAGATAAACTTTAGAAAAAAAATACTAAGTCAATGACTGTTTCATTATTTCTTCCTTTGTGTTCAACAGAAGAATGACATTAAAAACAATTTGGAACAAGTGGAAGATACAACTGATATTGACAGAATTCAATTTTTTTGGATCTACTTTCCCTATATTGCCTGCTTTTTGTGATTGATTGTCACACCTGTACTACTGTTATTCCAGTAGTATTGAACCTTCAATGTATGTAAGGAGTAAGTGAAAACGGTCAGCTGAATTATTAAAAAAGGGCAGATCCAAAGAGTTATTTCATCTATACCACCGCTATCATGTATAGATGTTGTTCAGAGGTTTATTTCCAGACATATACTGTAATTATATGTCTCATATATATTCATATTACTGTAATTGGGTAGTTTTTTTTTCAGGAAAAGTACTTTAGTAATTTATTAAGTAGTTTTAAAAATGTGTATTTTTACTTTTCCTTGAATACATTTTTAGTGTTGTATCTGTACTTTTACTCCACTATTTTCCTTCAAACTGCAGTCATTACTTTGTTGTTTTTTTTTGTCTATGTGGATTGGCTAAGTAGAAAAGTCAGTCCTGCGATTCCTTTCCAATCAAATCATATATAAAAACTAAATCACATCATACTGAACTACCTCAAGACATGGGCGCTTTATAAATGCAGCAAACCTTTTGGAAGCATTAAAAGTATCCAAAAAGATGTCCAAAATCTTTACCCGCAATGATCAAAAGTCTGTTTAGACTGCATGTCACTGATGAGAAGATGAAGAATGCATACTGTATAATGACTGAAATCCCTACATGGACTTAAACAATAACTAAATGCACTACAGAATGTTTCGTTTTCACACACATGCACAAATTGCATGTAAACACATCAGCCGTTCACAGCGTAGTACTCACTACTCTTGAGTACTTTTAAAGGGGCTACTTTTTATTCATACTCTGAGTGGTATTTACAACAGATACTTTTTACTCTACTTGCATTACAATTTTGGGCATGTAATGGTATTACTTGAGTATAAATTAAATTTAATTGTCACCACAAGATAGCACCCACAGTGGAATCCTATCAGTATGGGATCTATTTTAATGATCTAGGTGCAAAGTCTAAAGTGCATGGTGCAAATGCATTAAGGGCATGTCCGAATCCACTTTTGCTATTTAAGAATGAAATAATATGCTATCCACCCTGGCGCATGGTCTAACAGGTTTGTGCTCATTCATTTACCTACAATTTTTTCTAAATGGAAAGTTACATTGCCTCAGGTATGTTTTGTTGCATGTTTCAGATATTAACTCCACTAGAGGGTGCTGTCTACATTTTTAAATCTAAAATACATTACTAGGAGTGCATTTTGTTGTATGTTACCAATAATACATGTCCTTCTCATAAATGTGCACGAGAAGGCAGTTTGTCGTACAGATTAACTGGGCTAGAAAACGGACCTAAACCCCTTTCCCTGAAGCTAACTAATAGTGTTTCCAAAAGCAACAGTAAAAGAAAAGAGCACTGCGACCACATCAATTTAGTGTATTAACTGAGTATATTAAAGATGTAAAAGACTGGATCACCAACATTTTCCTTTTGCTATTTAGGGATGGAAAAATACACTCTGTGCCCTAGCACATGGTCTAACAAGGTTGTGCTAGTTCTCTTAATGAGTTTTGGGTGTGTTTTGAGCATAAAGTGCATTAAACCAATTAGAGTCTCATCTCACATTCCCTTTAAGAGTCAGTTGCATTATGCCATGGCACATTTGCTATTTACGTGGCAGTCTTTGTAAGTGGAAAAACGGAATGCTTCACTAGCGAGAAAACAGTTTAACACACCATCTGCAGCGAGGATAAAGAGTAAGCCTCCTTTTGACCTCTTTACTGTTTCTTTACTTTACTTTTACTCTTTACTCCTTTACTTTGGTGGAGTAAGGAAACGGTGGAAACTCACTCCACTGAAGACAAGCATTAACCTACATATTTAATTTTGTTTGTTAAGCACAAAGATTTGTTTCAAAACTATTTCTAAATTCAGTTTTCATTTCCAGCAAACAAATAAATTAAACAATAATAATCAAAGTGTGGTAAAAAAAACGGAGTTATATCCAAACACACGTCCTATTCATATGCCTCATACGGTGATGCATACGACTCAAAACCCGACAGGCAGACAAATCTAAACTTGTTTTTATTCAACCAAATATAAATATGCATGAAATAAATAATACTGCTAATAATAATATTATACAAACACAGATTGTCATAAATAAATTGAAAAAAAAAACTGACATTAAAAAGACATGGAGGTAGTGGTTTTTATATTTATTTAGAAAATAATAATTTTTGTAACATTTTACTCCTTTAATTCGTTTTCATATGTAAAGATATTTGTGTATTGCTGTACATCCTGTGTGTATTAAGCTATGTGTAAGCGTTTGGAACAACTAATGCATTCTGTGCTGGACTTTAGACCAGCTTTTAAATGATCAAAGGCGCGGTCTATTATAGTTCCTCAAAATAGCAACACGCTAACAATGCCTCTTTAACACACCTCCTTTCTAGACCGGCACACCCATGAGTCCACAATGTGGCGCAAATAGATTTGCTATTTAAACAATGTGGCGCAAAATGTGAAAATTAGAGTTTCGCTTATCTGAAAATAGCAAAACGCCAAACACGTCTTGCACCTTATTGCGCTGGGTGTATGGTAGGGCCCTGTAAGTTTCTAAATAATTACTTAATTGTTAAATTAATCTTTGTTTACATTATAGTTTTCCAACATTTCTCAAAATATCATATTTTGTATTCAACAGAACAAAAGTCAAGGGTGGATAAATGGAGGCAGAATACTTGTTTTTGAATGATCTCTTTAAGAAATTGACATTCAAATTAATAATAAAAAATCTTTTTATTTTATATTTTGATTTATTTTAAATCAGAAAAATGTTCCATCCTAGTGAGATATGCTTTCTAAATCAGTCTTTCTGTGGCTTCTCGATTACAGTTCTCAGCAATAAATTCATTTTCAAACAATCAACTTATGAAAATATGTGTAAATATTATTTACATCTTTAGTCAGCCCATCCTTCAATGTATGTCTAACCAATTTTTATCTATAGTTGGAAAAGTAATATCACGCTAGTCAAGCCACATGATTCATGTCACGTTTGCATGTTAAGATTGATCGCAAACCTTAAATATATGCAAGATCAATATTAATGATGTCTTCATACTGTTATTTCAGCCCTCTTGCTCTTTTATAATAAGCTGTATGATGATGCACTGGTCTGTCGTGACTATTGATCATAGTCAATCTGTCATGTTTCTCATTGACAGGAAGGACCTCTAAGATCATAATGTGAGTTCGACATGAGTCAGCAGTGGGCCAGATGGTGTCTTCCCTTTGGAAGTATCTGCCCTCTGACCTCTAGAACGTTCTCCACATCCCAGCCAATCACGCACAGCTTTCCCTGGCTTAGCACTTAGAGCCCCCTCCTGCTCAGGCATCTGGTCATCGTGAATAATGTACGTAATAACAATAACTTGAGTCATAATGGGATTAAAGCTCAGTGGGAACAAAAGGTCAAATTACCTATAGAGAAGGACACGCCCACCTCTCATTAGACTCATCCATCAAAAAATCTTCATAACAATTGTTTTCCATTTAACTAGCACTCCCTGTACAACGCAACCAATGCTGTTGCAGATTTAATAACACGGGAAACATCCCCTGCATTCATTTAAGTGGTCAGACGAGACCTAATTAAACAGTGTTAGTTATATTGATTAATCTGTTTGTTTGATTTTGTTTTGCAGATTAGCTTTAGATGCCCTCTAGTTGTTGCCACATCTACTCTATGCATCTTTTTCCAGGAGCATTGGAAACATGCAGGACCTACATTTTTCTGAATGTAAAATTACATTGCTCCAGGTATGTTTTGTTGTATGTTTCACATAATAACACCACTCGAGGGTGCTGTCTACATTTATGTGAATCTGAAACATATTACTTAGAGTGCATTTTGCATTGTCATACATGTCCACAAGAAGGTGTAATTTGTCGTACAGATCACCTGGACTAGAAAACTGACCTAAACCCTACTAATAGTGTTTCCAAAAGCAAAAGTAAGAGAAAAGTGCACTGCAACCACATTGATTTAGTGTATTAACTGAGTGTATTAAAGATGTAGAAGACTGGATGACCAACAATTATCTTCTTTTAAATTCAGACAAAACATAATTATTACTAACATTGTATCCCTTTGTAGAAAAGTTTGTTTGTAGGATGGGAAGAAGACAGGGTCGGCGGTAAAAGGTAAGTAAAGGTTTTATTTTCAATGGTATCACACAACACGTGTAGCTGTGGGTGTGTGCTCTCCTCTCTCTCTCTCCCGGCTGCTCCTTCTCTCCTTAAGAAGGGTGTCTCTCCGGTCCAATCACTAGAATAAACAGGTGTTATTTATTATTTCTGATTGGCCTGCTGATTAGCCGCTGGGCTCCTAGCATGCTCTCCCCCCTCATTGGGTGTTCGATCATGCTTACCTCTCCACACCCTTATTAGAGGGATACAATGTTAGTATTACCTCTACTGTAAAAGATCTGGGTGTTATATTAGACTGCAACGTAACTTTTGAAAACCATATCTCCTATGTCACAAAAACAGCCTTCTTTTATCGCTAAGTTACGAAGTATGCTATCCATTTCAGATGCAGAAAAACTAGTTCATGCTTTTATGATTTCTAGACTGCATTACTGTAATGTTCTGCTTGCTGGTTGCCCAGCACCCTCTATTAATAAACCTCAGTTACTGCAAAATGCAGCTGCCAGAGTTCTTATTAGGTCTATCTCATGACAAACAAGATACTGGTTGCGAGGAACTGCTGGAAGAGTGTAGTTTTAATGGAATTTGATGCACATGCTGAATAGGGGGAAAAAACTCTGCATATTGCTATGCAGGTGTCTGTGGTCCTTCCATACCTGCCAACATTTGTCTCTAAAAATCCGGGAGACTTGAATGGGGTGTCAGATTGTACCAATCACCTGAGGACCGGGGGAAGGGGTTATAATTCCGAAGTTTTCTGGGAGAAATGACAAACCGGGAGTTGGGTCTGAACTACGGGAGACTCCCGGGAAAAACGAGAGTGTTGGCAGGTATGGGCCCTTCACTGACTCACTAGGTGCAGAGAATAGCTTCAAACAGCCGTATATGTATAGACTATCCTGTCACAAAATGCAGAGAAAATCATACGTCATAGATTCGGAGAGCAGCATTTACAGAGGATCTTTGAGTTCATACTATTGTAGTGATATTATTGTAAATTTAGTAACTAAATCACTTTGACTAAGGTATGTCTTTAAAAACTAAAAGAGTACTGCTGACGATACTACCTAACTTTGCCATCTGAATAAACATAAACAAAGAACATTGATCACACACTTACCAAATCTGTAGAGACAGGACAATCAACAGCAATTGGAACTGCATCTTTTTTTAAAAGAAGACTATGTGGCAAATCTGGATTTCACCATTTCCAGATGCGAAATGCTCTCAGATAAAAAATGTTCCCTCCAAACATATTTTTTGTTGCGTGTTAGCAGACCACTGTAATCCATACACATGGGTCCATATGCAAGCTGTGCTCTCATTGTGGGAAAATGGAAACAAAACCTTTGTTGCTGCACACTTATAAATGCAACACTGACGACCCATGTCTCAGAACAATTCTTCTTCTTCCACTTGTTTTAATTACCATTGGCAACACAACGTGAGGTCTCTCTCTTGTCTGTAACAGATAAAAACAGTCTTCAAAGCTATATCATGCATGTTAATAAAGTTCACATTAGCGTGCTGATTGGTTCAAACCAAGTTTTTCTCATAAATGAATGCTAAAAACTCGGTTTTTAGTACTGACAGTACATCTCCACACTGGAATAAACAAGGATCTCATGGCCGTGACACAGCTTCAAAATGTATTTTTAAAATGGAAGAACGAATTTGCTCGAAATAACACAAAAACAAATATTTTCTATATATATTCTATTTTCGATATATAATATAAACTATTTTAGTAAAATATATGTTCCTAATAGTGTTTTTAAAATGAGGGACATATATAAATATCTGTCAACATCTCAAAAAATGTATTTTAGTGTTTTGTGACCCTTTAAGATTTCAAAACTCAGGGCTTCTGGTAGTACCCAGAATAGCAAAGTCTACTAGAGGAGGTCTTCTTATTTATGGCTCCTAAACTCTGAAGTAGCCTTGCTGATAATGTCCGAGGCTCAGACACATTCTCTTAGTTCAAAACTAGATTAAAGACCTGTCTTTTTAGTAAAGCGTGAACACAATACATTACATAACGGTATGATGCGTAAGTGTGCTTTATGCAAGTGAGTGAGCTTTACAACCACCTGTAGGTTTTTTCCGTCACTTTCGTCAATTGGTGAAGTTTTGATCCTCGCCAGTCTCCACTGGCTAGTTTGGTTTAGGACTTGTAGAGCTGCGCATCTATGGATTTGCTCTTTAGTGTTTTGGACTTTCAGCAGTAAAAATTAAAATTTCAATTTACTACAGCTTCTATGTTAAGCTGCTTTGACACTATCCACATTGTAAAAGTGCTGTATAAAAAACAAACATGAATTGAGCTGAGTTGAATATAGCAATGTCCCAGACTAGGACCCCCTACTATGTTATGATTGACAGTTTAACCATGCAATCACATTTTGTTTTGCGCCGTGCCATGTATATATATGCTGTGAATAAGATATTTTGAGACTCACCTGTAAATATGTCTGTAAACACTAAAACTAAACTCAGTGGAATCTATGGCCTCCCAAGTCCGCCCAAGTTTTCCCAGGCATGCACACTTAGATTAATTCAAAAAAGATCAGTGCAAGAACAGTGTTGTAAATGAATGTGGGTTTGACTCACATACAGAAAATACATATTACAAAACCATGCTGTGATACTGTAGACAGATACACTCATATCCTGACATGGTGATGAAAGTTTTTATAATCAACAGTTACTCTCATATAAGCTGTCCTCATACCAACACAATTTGTCATAACCCCACCAATGGCATTCTTCTCCCAGAAATGATGACAAGAACCAAACAACGAGAAATTGTTCCAAGTCCTAGTCAAACACACCAACAGACAGGGAGGAAACACAAGAAACAAACCCACATAACAGCAGCCACAGCTGGGCAGAGGGCAGGGAAAACCCAGAGGGATGATATAATTCCTGACTGTGCTGCATTAAGGGAATGCAGTACGGATGCGTTCAGAGATCAAAGTGCTTTGATGGCTCTTTTGTTGTTTGGGATGTCAGAGACATTATCCTATTGTTGGATCCAGGGTCACTGGGTTCCACATGCATTTGTTTTTAATTTAAATCCCAGGCCCACATTAAGACATTTTGTTTGTGTGAGAGACCATGAAGAAGTCAGGCTTTGTGCCGTAGAGGGGTCTGCAAACCCACCATGGATCATTATTGCAATAATTATGATTAATTGACTTATTTAGTACATTAACAGATTAAATCACAATTAATACTATTATAATTTTGCAAATAAAATTAACAGCTAATATAATATAATAATAAGTGTCTTTAAAAATTCATTCTTAAAGTGCTTTATGCAAAAAAAAAAAAGTGTTTTCAATGATGTTTTAAGCATCATAAAAGATTCTGCGTGTCTCATATTATAGGGGAGTAAGTTCCAGAGATTTGGGCCAAATGGTGACAAAAGGCTATAGTCACCCATAGAATGCAGAAAAATTGAACAAATTGTTAAAACATTATGATTGGATAAGGAGGAATGAAGATTACATCTAGAGAACAACGTTAAAATCTTTGGGAGATATTGAGGTGCCAAACCATGCAAGGCTTTATATTGTGCTTGGGCATGACAATTTTAAACTCAACACAAAATCTAACAGGAAATCAATGGAGGCATTCTTCTTCCAGAAACGTATACATCGTTTGTTTTATTATTTTCTTCAAGAGTTCACACTTAGCTGATGATTGGTAATAAGCTTGTTTGGCATGCTGTCCCGGGAGAGAGCCTTGAGCTTATAAGATCCTCTTGCCCTGGGAATTCCTCTGGTTAGCAGGGCGAGAGAGGAATAGATCTCAGGTATATATTGATGAACTCCCCTAAAAAAAATCCATTGTTTTATTTTTTTCTGGCAGCTGGGGTGCCGGAAAAAAAACGTAAAATAACAGCTGTGAAATTACAAAAATTTACTAGAAACTTAAATTTAGGGAAATTTCTGTAATTTAACGGTCGTTGTTTCAGGTTTTTTTTTTTTTTGAAAAATGATTTCCAACCCCCAAAAAAACATAAAATATGGATTTTTTTTAACAGTGGGACTAATGAAAGATGTAGGAATGGCTAATGAGAGATAACGGCATACTAAGAGCTTGACTATGATGCTCATTTGTTGTGTTTAATTTACTTAGGTTGCTTGGGGGTGGGGGGGGGGGGGATATTATAAAATAATATTTTGAGAAAAAAGTTGAACTTTGAGAGAAAAACTAAGTTTTTATTTTAAGTTTATTCTCATTAAATAAGTATAAACTCACTGATTTTAAAGAGAAAATTTAGTTTTGAGAAAAATGTAATTCTCAAGATTTTATAGTTTAATCTCGCATTATGATTTTAATCTCAAAATTTAGTTTGGTTATTTTTTTGTTGCTTGGCCCTAATCATTCTCTCAAACTATTAAACACAATTGTTTTAAAAACAAATGAAGTAATCCTTTAACAAACCTCTGATCTCACAAGTCTGTTTCTAACAGGTAATAGTTAAAAATCAATTACTCTGTGCATGTATTTACATCAGGAATACCATGCTGCATTCCACTAAGTGAATAAGACTTTAGGGTACAATGGCATGAAAGTAAATTAACAATAAAAAAATCCTAAAATAAGCCAGCAGCTCTCCAGAATTACATAGTTTAAATCCTAGGTTACGACACATGAACCATTGTTTGCTCTTTACTAACCAGTTGCAGGTGTTGTTAGCAAAGTCATTCTCATTCTAGAGAGCATTAGTTTGGACAAACATTTGTGTGCAGGATGAGTCATCAACATGTGTATGTTGTCCCTAAAGAACAAAACTATGCACTAAATGTGAATTTGGTCAACATCTGGGCATATTACAGTATATAAGTGATCTCAATTCAACTTTTACTACACAAAACCAAACCTTTAACAATAAATCTGGATGGCTCTGTCTTGGAGGTTCAGTCTACTCTATATTAAATAATTTGGGGGCAATAGTAATTTAATGTCATGAACACTGTTAAAGCGTTTTTGTTTTGTTTTTTCATCTCAAGAATGTTGATAGAATTTGCCCCATGCTAAAAACCTGATAAACCAATTAATTTGTCTCCCCTTGATAACTGCAATACTGCTAGCAGGAGTTGCAAAAAACACTATAAAGTCGCAATGAAATCAAATTGTTCCTCTTCCTCTTCTTATATGTATATAGTAGTGCTTGGTTTAAACGATGTTTCTGTGCACTTCATTATTTTGTAAAATGTATTTTCCCTCAGAGTCTTTATTTACATATTATAACCTTCTCTCCCTTCTCAAAACAACCTTTCTTTTTTTTTTTTTACTTCTGGTCACTTTCGAGAGTGGCTATGGAGTCTCAATGGTGCTCTGCCTTCAACCATCTTCTAACAATTCAATCAGTTCCCAAAGGACAAAATTATGAACCGTCCAACATTTCTAATTTCAGGACCATTTCAAGTGGATATGCGTCATGAGAGGAAGGGGGAGGAAAAAAGACAAAGAGATCATTAGCGATGCTTCAAGTTAATAAACAGCGCTAAAGATATTGGTATCACTTTATTTTGTTGGTCCCTTTACCGCATTTTGTTGAATTTAGGTTATATTACATCTACATGCCAACTAATTCTCATTAGATTATAAGTAGACTGTTAGTTTGGGGTTAGGGTTAGGGTAAGTTGACATGTACTTACTAAGTTTTTTATAGTCAGTTAAATGTCTGATGAAGGTGCAGTATTAGCAGATATTAAGCAGACAGTCTATTGATATTCAAATGACAAGTAATTGACCTGTAGTTGCAATGCAAAATGTGCAATAGGAACCATCAAAATAAAGTGTTACCAGTGTTTCAACTCAAATTCCACTGTATACAGAAGATAAGTAGTGGCTAAGCAATAAAAAGTAAAACCATTTTCAGATTAATGTCAATAAAATATGAGATAACATTTTTTCAAATTTCAAGAAACAATTTCACAATATATTTAAATTTTGAGAATAAAGTTTTTATCTGAGTTTATTCTCATTAAATGTTGAGTATAAACTCATTAAAAAAGAGATTGTCTTATTTATTTTAAGATCGTTTCAAGTGGACGTAGGTCATGAGAGGAAAGGACAAAAGAGGAAAAATAAAAGAAGTAAAAACAAACAGACGACAAAAGGACAATCTTAATTTACCTTTCATAGCGACTTTAAATAAACTACAGTATGTCCAAAAATTCAGCCTTCAGGATTCTGACTGTTGTCAAAAAAGTAACATTTAAACTGGATTATGTTTTTCACAATGCTAGTAGTTCTTTTCTTCAGTAAAGTTGTTAAGAAAAGTATTGCGCCTTTGTCTTTTTGTCTAGTTTTCATATATTTATTAGATTCAAATCAAACTTTGTAATGCTGTGATTCCACTTCCAGCTGGTTGGTTTGGTTTATAGCATATATATTTTTTTCTGATGAAGACTTCTGAAGCATCTGTAGGGGAAAACTAATTTTAAAAGGTGGACTAGTATTCTATTATTTTGAACAGATAATAATGCACTTCTTTGGTTGTCAAATAACAAAACAAAACAATAACATTTGATTATTATTTTGTTTTTTTTATTTAGCAAGAAAGTTATTCATTACTGCCTTTACATTCTTATTATTGTAAAAACTAATTGTAATATATATTTATACTGCTTTATTTTTATGCTGATTGTGTAACAATTTTAAAAGATTACTGTACTGTGGTAACAAGAATTATGATTAAGAATATAGAGAAATATTCCTTTTGGATGTTGGAGTAAAACATATCGAGGATGATTTTCATGAGATTCACCCGATGAGATTTACTTTGTGTCTTTGATAGCTTTGAAAGCCTTTCATGGCTCATACTGCATGCTAGTGAACAATAAACATGATTTATTAACCTTTATTAAACCCTCTTTCCCGCAGCACAGCGTATTACACAAAATAGAATGTGGCAATAATGTCTTCAACTTTATTTGCTTATGATTACATAATTATACACAGAAAGGCCATGGGAAAAAGCTAATCTGATATGTAGCATACATCATCACATCTGTCACTGTGCATGCACTTGGATATTTGTGCATGTGCATGTGTATGTGTGTGTGTAAATTCAGGTTTGTGTGTGAGAGATGATTGTTACCAATAACTGAAGATGATAAATGGAGCCTGTACCTTTAGCAATAATAGACCCCTTTGACTAAAGCTTTTAAATACAATCATCCACTAAAGCTCAGCTGGTTAGTTAATGAGACACCACCACCGGCATACATGTCTATTGTCTACACTGTAACAAAATAATTTGACTTAACTTAAAATTGTAAGCCATCTTGCTGCACAGCTTTTTTTGAGTTGACTACTTTTAACCCAATTGCTGCATTTTTGCAAGAACTTAATTCAATTTAAGTTGAGTTAACTTAAAATGATCTGCAGCAAGTTGCCTTACAATTTTAAGTTGTATCAACTTTTTTTTTTTTTTTTTTTACAGTGGAGCTGGTTGGACAACTGGACAAACCAAACAGACACACAGCGAGTGGGAGTGCCGTGGCTTGTAAAGCACATGGCAACATGTTTTGAGGCGATCGATTACGAACCCGGTTTGAATCCAGCGACTGATGAACACGTTCTTCTATTTCCCCCATTACATATCAGATTGGAAAAACATTTATTTTCAATAGAAATGAAATGTTTTCATTTTAAAATTTAAATAAAGTGTATAAAATATATAAAATGAGTCACAAGGTATTTATTAAGGATAAAAAGAATAATAAATATTTCATAAACAGCTATTTTCCACCTGGTGTTAAATGTTAGCGACATCTTAATATAATTAATCTGTATTTACAATGTTAGTCACCCTGCTTCACCCATATTCTCCGACCTCATGGAGAGAGAGACAGAAAAAGCCCCTGAAGAGGAGAGAGACAGGAGAGAACTGGTACAGTGTGTGGGATTTTGGATACTTTCAGCTTTATAATCAAGTGCTTTTTGCCTTCATCACGAGGGAGACAGTAGGAATCATTAATCAGTGTGTGTATTATAGAAACACTCAGATTCATAGAACTAGACTGGAGAGCTGTTATATCCAAATCATATGCATTGTAAGTTTGTAGAAGTTATACATTAAAAATACCCTTAAATATAATTTTTAGTACTGTTTCAGTGAACTTGGACAAGTATATTAAAAACATTAATTTTCACTAGTTATATTACTTTTTTTTTTTTATCAAAGTGTGATTTAAATGCTTTTAAAATCAGGTAAATCTTTGTTGACTAGAAATATATGTACTGTAATCCGGGTCTGAGAGCTAGTGACATTATTTTGAGGGGTAGGTTTAAGAACGCACATAAAAGCATTGCATGCAGCTTGCATGTGCACCCGGCCTGCCAACAGACCCTTCTCTAAAAAGCATAAGTTAATAAGAATAAGATGCTTTATGTGTGTCATTGTAAAAAAATCTATTATTTGTTAGCATGTAACATCCATCCAGAAGAACACAAAGTGCATAATGCAATCTTATTGTAACCACAATGAAATCATTAAATTTACAACATCTTGCAAGCATAAAATGATCTAGACTCACCCAAAAATGAGAACTCTGTCATCATTTACAGTACTCCACTCAACTAGTTCCAAATCTGTATGAGTTCCATTCTTTAGCTGAACAACCACAAGCACACACAGTTTTCTTTGAAAAAGATTTTTTTTCAGTCACCTCAACTTACATCAGTTATGTTAAACATTAAATAACTTAAAAAATTGTATAAAAAATAAACCGGATTAGCATAAAATAACATAACATAAATATATTTGCTGTCATGACATTTTTTACAGTGTAAAATGTTCTTCTAACGTTTAATTTTTGTTCCTAGAACATTTCCCCTTTACTCTATAATCCTGCTGTTTGTCAATATCATCCAGCACTCCTGGGATCAGTGTAGTGTAAGCATGCCTCACTAATCAGCACTAAACAAAGCATGTCTTGTTTTGATTTATTGTTTAATAAACAAAATAATCTCAGCACCAGGGTGTGGACCTATTAGTATTGGCTAAAATGGCTGGTGCATCTGTATTAAATACATATTTCAGTACATAAACAATACATTTCAATATTCATTTATTCATTTTCCTTCAGCTTACTCTCTATTTCAGAGGTCACCACAGGGGAATGAACCGCCAACTATTTCAGCATATTTTTTTACATAGTGGATGCCCTTCCAACTGCAACCCAGTATTGGGAAACACTTAAACACACATTTACACACACTCATACACTACAGACAGTTTAGTTTATTCAATTCACCTATAGAGCATGTCTTTGGACTGTGGGGGAAACCGGGAAACCTGCCAACACTGACATTTTAATATAAATGACTAATAGAAATATTTAATTATATTTTACCATAATATTAGTTAAACAATTAATCTTTAACCACATTTTAAAGACTAAATATTGTATACAAAGATGTGTTCATTTAAGCTCTTAAAAAATATCATGTTCAGCTAATTGTATTTAAAGTGACCCATTTATGGATTTTTAAAATGATCTTTTATGCAGTGTGTAGCACAGCTCCAAGTAAATGAAAACATCCAACTTTAAAACATTTAAAATTAAAGTTTAATTGGGTGATCCATATTCAAGTTGACCACTTCACTGATCACTTCAGATCAGTGTCATGTAAAGGAGGGGTTTTGAAAAATAATTACGGCAGAACAAATCATATGGGATTCCTTTTGATAATTACATAAAATAAAACATATACACTACCTTACAAAAGTCTTGATGCCTGTCCAAGTTTTAGGGACAACAAATAATAAGTTGACTTCTAGTTGATCATTTGGTGATCAAATGATCACCAAATGATTTCAGAAGTGGTTTATATGAAAGGCTAATGCCTCTAGATGATTACGCTTATTTTACCAAAATAAACTATGATTATGCCTTGATTTTTAATTATTTAATTAGGTCTGACTTTGCTTAGACAAAAGGCTCGTCACTTAACAGAAATAATGTACAGTATAGAATATAAAGTCATGGTGCAGTGAAAAAAGAATTAATATTGTGCATGACTTACATAAGCTTGGACGACTGCATCATACATCTCGGCAATGATTCAAATAACTTATGGAATGGCAAAGAAAGCGTTCTTGCAGGACTCCTAGAGTTTTTTTGATTCATCTTCAATGCCTCCTCTTTCATCTTACCCCAGACATGCTCAATAATGTTCATGTCTGGTGACTGGGCTGGCCAATCCTAAAGCACCTTGAACTTCTTTGCTTTCAATAACTTTGAGGTGGAGGTCGAAGTATGAGAAGGAGCGCTATCCTGCTGAAAAATTTGCCCTCTCCTGTGGTTTGTAATGTAATGGGCAGCACAAATGTCTTGATACCTCAGGCTGTTGATGTTGTCATTCACTCTGCAGATCTCTTGCGCATCCCCCATATTGAATATAACCTTTAACCATGATTTTTACTTCACCAATCTTAATTGATTCTGTGAGAATCTTGGGTCCATGCTGGTTCCAATAGGTCTTTTGCAGTATTTGTGATAATTGGGATGCAGTTTAACAGAAAATTCATCAGAAAAAAATCTAGTTTCTGCCACTTTTTCAAATGATCAACTAAGTCAAGTTATTATTATTATTATTTGTTGCTCTTACAATAGAGATTGATGACAAGACTTCTGTTAGGTAGTGTATTATAAGACATCAAAAGTGTTTTGAGCTTGCATGCATATCAGCTTCTTTTAGGGGACTTCCAAATTTAAAATATTATAATTCCATAAGCACTTAATATAATATAATATAAATTACAACAACTATTATTTTGATTTATTTACAATTAATATGCATTTAAAGGGAAAGTTAACCCAAAACGAATTCTATCATCTTTTACTCATCCTTCACTTGTTCCAACCACGTTTGAGTTTATTTCTCCTGCTGAACACAGAAGAAGATATATTGAGGAAAGCAGACATTCTGAAAGCATTGGCTTATGCAACATCCAACTTTAAAACATCCAGAAAGTTTAATTGGGTGATCTATATTCGAGTTGACCAATCACAAAGAGACTGGGTCGGAGTCTGATCTCACGAGGAAACGTAACTATTTTTTGTCAGTGTAGTCATTAGTCACTCGCAGTTTTGCAGTTCAGTTATCGAAAAATGTATGATTTTAAACCCCACCCCTAAACCCAACCATTGTTGGGGGATAAGCAAATCCAAATAATATTAATGAGATTTTATACAAATTCTTACGAATTAGCTACTAAATCAAAAAGTTGTGAATCGTCGTGAGATATCGTTGGAAAACAAATAATATAGTCAACGGTGACAGGTTTCCAGCTTTCATCACAACATCAGAACAAGTATACTCAAGTATAGTGAGTAAATTGTTATTTTTAGGTCAACTATCTCTGAACACTCTGCATGCAGTTTGCAGTTATGTAATGTTTTCATATTATCTCTGTCATAAATATTTTCATAAATATCTTCTTTTTCACAAGGGTGCTTATAGTTTAAACTAAATGTTTGTATATCCCGAGACCTTTTTTTATATAAAAAATCTATAGGATTTCTTTCTACGTTTTACAATCCATCAGGCAAAAATCTTCCAGCAAGAAGAGTTATGAACTGTTTTTTAATAAGCTTATGTTTCTGTTCAATCCCTCACTCTAAATATGTGCAACAGAAAAGTGGTGCCTGTCCTTTTCAATATCTTTTATCCTCATTAAAATAAAAATGAACCCTAAGATTCATGTTTAGCGGTATTTGCTAAGACAAGGAGTGTAACAAAGAGATGTTTACGAAAGCACTGAAAATAAAAGGACAAGCTGGAGGCGGGAATTGAGGTTAAGAAAGAAAATCAGAGAAAAAAATGCCTCTCAAGACAGTCAGTTGCCACTAAATCGTTGTTGTCATGTTGATGACCGTTGTGGGTTTGCCTTTAATGTATTCAGTCCCTCATAGATGTGAGATTCATTTCGTGAACTCATACATCAATCCATTAAACGTCCCTTAATGGTGCCAGGATGTTTCTAAACCAAAGAGCATTCGCGTCTGCAAATACATGACTAATTGCAAAAGAGCAGCATTTCTCAGTAACGTCCCAAGGGCGCTTTTCTGTTTAATAGCAAAACCACAGCATAAGGCCGTCAAGAAAGAATAAAACAAGTGGCTCTCATGAACAGCACAGCGGTCACACGAACTTGGATGCCTTTGTTCTTCTTCTTAAATGGCTAGTTTGCTTTAAAGTCAGAGGCGAGATGAAATTTGGAGCTGTGTGATATTTCGTCTTTCCTGCAGGCTTACCATGAGGCCCAGAGAAGATTACATTCATCTTCAGTACTGTTCTCTGGCACAGCGGTGTCCGGCCACATGATGGCAGGTAAATATCAATTGTTGTGGGTCTGAGCCCTAGGACAGCCATAAATTCATAAATAATTGGCTAAATTTCTTCTTTGTTTTTAACAAGCCCACCATGGTTTTCCGCACTGGGAGCTGTTGGAGGAAAGAGGTACTTTGTAAACCTTTCAGTTCTGCTCTCGGGTTGCATTCGCTGCCGGCAACACTAACATCATGTTATAATGCCATTAAAGGGATAGATCACCTCAAAATGAGCATTTCCTCTCCATTTACTCACACCTCAAGTGCTTTTCAACTTTTATGAACTTCTTTATTCTTTTGAACACAAAACAAGATATTCTGAAGAATGCTGGGGCAGTCATTGACTTCCATTGGAATGTTTACATCCACCTATTTTTATGTGCGTTTTGGAATTTCACATTAATGGAAAGACAACATTTTAAACATGCACATTAAAAGATAGGCTCATTCTGAAAATGTGGCCCTATATACATTTCTGAAGATCGTGATTTATGTAGCCAGAAGTACGTATGGCTGCATTTCATTTTTAAAACGAATGCAACGGGTGGTATGATGCCGTTCCTTTTCTCGCTTACCAGCTGACTGCTTACCTCTGTATGGACGGCTTTCCGGCTGTTTCCAGTTTGTCCAGTTAGCTAATTGGTGGACTTGAGACGCAGAGCGGAGATGACCACAATGACGGGGTTCGAGTCCAGTGAAATATTGTTTCAGAAAGCAGACAACACAACAACAGAAGCCAAAAATAAATGAAACAAGTAAATAACAGGGTGAGTATGTGGTCAAATCTGAATACAAGGTAAAAAAACAGACGAGGGCTTTTGTTCTAATTTGCTTTTTAAATTTATCGATTGGGTTTAAGGAAGGTTTTAGTCATTCAGTCAGTCAAACAGTCAGTCGACAGCGGCCTCTGGTGGATTTATGAGAGAACAGCAGGCGCAAATGGCACTCCTAAAGAGAAATTTAAGTATCAAAAAATGTACACATCGGTCGCTCGTGTTTTCACAAAAAAAAAAAAAAAACGTGGAAAACATAGCTCCTGGGAGGTATTTGAGGTACGTTTTCAGAATGAGCCTGGGTTGAAAAAATATGCGCCCCCAAAAAATATGTGCCCAATTGAGTAGGATGAACTTTGTGTAAAATAAGAAAAATGTGTATATGATTGAAAACTTTTACTGAATAAATTCCATCATTCGCATTAAAATAATGATAACAAAAATAGACACAATGAGACGGCATTAATAGACAAACTAGCAGACTGACCACATTTAAAAAGCATCTCAAATGTTGTTCTGGTCATTCTAGAATCCATTAGCCAAAGTCTGTCATCAAAGTGATTCAGTATTATTAGTAAATGGCATTTTTTGTTTTGATATTTGGACCAAGGAAATGACAAAAAGTTTTGCTCATAAGTCTAATTTGCATTTTTGGATGGATGCATAGCTTATGGCAATTCTATCCCAGCATTCTTCAGTATATCTCGTTTTGTGTTCAACAGAAGAAAGAAACTCATCTGGAAGTGGAGGAAGAATAAACGATTCTTCAATAATCAAAAAGTTTTGAGTGAAATGTTCCTTTAGGGAATATACCATAGACTGTAAAAAATATGAACGTAGTATCCGTGACATCACACATAGTTTTCTGAAGAGCTCAAGCCAAGCTACAAGTGGGTGTGGTCTACCGTCGCCATTTTGTTTGCGCGCCATCGCATAGCCTGTGTTAGTAAAAGCAAGGTTATTTAAGAAATCCCGGCATGACACTGTATGACATTTCAGATGACTGTTCTATAGCCTTACAGCTAATCAATCTGTCAGATTCTGGAGTGCATTCAAGCTCGAAATAAAATTATAAATGATAAATTATCAAGTACATTTATAGATATGATATATAAAAATTTCACTCACCTGGGAAATGGAGGCCACTTGAATGGTTTGTGAGTACAATTAAGTGCACACAGCATGCTATAATCTTTAATAAATGTAAGAAATAATTCAAAAAGGCAGTTGACTGTGTAAAGCCACATGAAACAAAACAAAAACACAATGTATATGCCGAGGTGTGTCCAGCATGTGTCCTGAGGTGACGGCCACGCCCTTAAATATGCAGACTTGTAACTGAAATGGATGTGTTATGAAAAAAATTCACCCCCTCACAGTTATCATGAAGTGTAATATTAGCTATTTACACCAAAATTCTTTTTTGTACCAGGTTGTAAACACTTATTTTTCTGCTGTAAAGTTGGCCATTTTAACATTGGGGTCAATAGAAATTCACTCTATATTAGAGCCAGGCCTAGTGGAATTTCGATGAATTGCAGTTTCAGTTACTTCCGTATTAGCTTCATGAGGGATAGCGGGATGTTGCCGCTTGGAATATACCAAATATATAGGGAACGTTACATATATGGATCTAAATACATTTGCAAATGCATATTATTCTATAACCCAATTTGAAGAGACAGATTAAGGATAGTCCTATGCAGACTAAATGGCATGTTTGAGCTTCCTAAACTATACATATATCTTGCACAAACAGATCTTTAAATATGTCAGTGTCATTGTTTTGTCTAAAGATGCACACCAGCAATGGGTTTTTTATGGCATTTTAATAAAAGATGCTTAAATATTCTCAATTTTGCTTAAGCTAAGCCCTGTCTGTGAAACTGGCCCTACATGGTTTGTCATTCAGTCCACATTCTGTATTTGGATGTTTGACCTGTTTTAAGTTTCAAGTGGATAAATGTGTGAAAACATCAATATTTTTAATATTTGGTTTGTTTCAAAGGAACCCAAAAATATGATGGACACCGCAGTGTGGTGACTATTGCTTAGTGAAGTTGTAGGTGATCTTTGAAAGGTGAGTTTTTGGTTTGTTTATTTTAACATTCTGATTCTCTTGTCTTTTGTATTTTATTAGCCTAAATAACAATGGCTGCGTCCAAAATCGCATATTTCCATACTAGATAGTACTCTAAAAACAGTATGTGAGCCGAGTAGTATGTCTGAATTCATAGAATTCAGAAAACAGTATGTGAGAAGTACCTGGATAACCTACTACTTTTGGTGAGATTCTGAAGTGCTTATCCGATGCATACACTGTTTGATGCCCCATGAATGGGAGTAAAGCAATGCAACTAACACGAGTAGGGTCTGTCTGTGGACTGCAAGACAGAGACATAACATAAAGGGGTGTAACTTGTAGTATATTAGAGGCATAACTTGAAGTTATGGAGACCCACGTCAAAACTATGTTGTCGGCAAGATGGCGCTGTTACTAACGTCTATACTAGGGGTGTTCAACCCTGTTCCTGGAGATCTACTTTTTTGCAAATTTTAGTTGCAACCCATAACAAACACACCTGCCTGTAATTATCAAGTGCTGTTCAGGTCCTAATTAATTGGTTCATGTGTGTTTGAGCTGGGTTGAAGCTGAAATCTGTAGTAAGGTGGATATCAGGAACAGAGTTGAGCACCCCTGGTCTACAACTCCACACCTAAACCCAACCATCACAGTTATTAGCGTCTATACCTACCACAACCCTTAATCCAACCATCATCGTTATTAATGTCTACACCTTTCCCAAATGTAAACCTAAACATCATAGTTATTAATCTCTACACCTACCCCAACCCTTAAACCAACCATCATAGTTATTAATGTTACATTTACCCCAAAACGTAAACTCAACCATTGTAGTTATTAACGTCTACACCTACCCCAACCCTTAAACCAACCATCATAGTTATTAATGTATACACCTACCCCAAACGTAAACCCAACCATCACAGTTATTAATGTCTACACCTACCCCAACCCTTAACCCAACCATCATAGTTATTAATGTGTACACCTACCCCAAACTTAAACTCAACTATTATAGTTATTAACGTCTACACCTACCCCAACCCTTAACCCAATCATCATAGTTATTACACCTACCCAAACGTAAACCCAACCATCATAGTTATTAATCTCTACACCTACCCCTACCCTTAACCTAACCATCATAGTTATTAATGTATACACCTATACCCCAAACGTAAACCCAATCATCATAGTTATTAATCTCTACACCTATCCCAACCCTTAACCCAACCATCATAGTTATTAATGTATACACCTACCCCAAAAGTAAACCCAACCATCACAGTTATTAACGTCTACACCTACCCCAACCCTTAACCCAATCATCATAGTTATTACACCTATGAGATACACTTGACTGGCGAGCTCTGGTCATGTGATCATGCAGCCTGATCTCACGAGGAAACGTAAGTATTTTAAGTTTTGTCAGTTTAGTGGCTAATTCATACGAATTCGTACCCCACCCCTAACCCCAACCGTCATTGGGTGATGAGCAAATCGTACTAATTTGTACGAATTAGATCGTACGAATTCATACGAATTAGCCACTAAATAAAAAAGTTACGAATTGCCGTGAGATTGCGTTGGATCATGACAAAATGGCAGATGTACTACATCCGAGTTCCATTTATACTGCTCATATTCATACTGTATAGAACGTACTTTTCTAATGGCTTAGTAGTACATTTATATTCAAATGCAGTACCTACTGAATAGTAGGTGATTTCGGACGCAGCCAATAACCTAAATAGCCATGTCCGTCATGTTTTAGGGTCCCCTTGAAACATTTCCGCTGTGTTCCATGCTATTTGAAATTGTTGTGAGAAAATACAGCACTTTTATTTTTTTTATGTATTTGCATTATGAAAATTTGCAGCATGTGTGCTGTCAAACGGATGAAGATCTTTTCACAATTTGCTGTTGTTTCTTGTAATTGCACATATTTCCTTAAATTGCAGCATGTTAAGCCTTCTCGGCCACCGTAGTTTGTCCAAATTTAGGGTGTTTATTTGGCTAGCACACATTGCTATTCTTTAGGTAAATGATTCATCTGTGCACGTTAAGCCACTGAAAAAAATCTTAAATCAAAGTAATCTTAAATCAAAGTCTGACCATTTGCTTCTGCTTTTGGAGTGGCGGTCCATCTCTGTTGACATCAGTTTGACAGCTTCTGCCACAATATTCTTAACCATGCCACTTACACCTTTAGTTTGCTATGAGGCAATGATATGCAAAAATAAAGCCCCCCCTATCCTTTGGTAGGTAAGACCGGAAGAGCGTCGTAAACTGATGTCAACAGAGATGGACCGCCACTCCAAAAGCAGAAGCAA
>CAIGQZ010008319.1:1358465-1369210 GCA_903798205.1 Danio tinwini
CACCCCCCCCCCCCCCCCCCCCCCACTCAGATTCCATTTCAGTTGGAAGTACATCAACATACTGAAATAAAAGTCTCAGCAACTTCAAGTTTACACAGATTTGAATCAACCGTCATATTTATTTACTGCTTTGAATTGCATTAGCCTTGATCTCTGCACAGGCAACTTATTTTTGAAGTTTAAAAAAGAGACTTTTGGGTTTAAGCAGTTTGAAACTATATATTGGGTTGCTGTCAGTACTTTTTAGTAATTTTGCAGATTCTTTTATATTAATTCTTAAACAATCTATTGATTTAAACTACTAAAAATGCCAATATACACCACCTTATTTAACTATAGTGTTATATTTACCATCAAGTTGTCTTAATAGCAAAATATTAAATTTTTGCCACTAAAGGGGCACATTTTCACAACAAACAATAACATCTTTTGATGATGTGCTGACTGCGTGTGAAGTGATACGAGTTGTTCATTCTCTTCATCGTCTATAAAACCAAACCCAAAACTGAGTGTGTATGATGTCATTAGCATGGCTACCAGGACATGGTCCATAATGTAACTACAGTATATAAGCTGTTCTAAAGTTTTGAGAAAGAAAAGAAAATTACATATTGTGCTTTTAATCCAGCTTAAAAGCCTAAATAATGATGGAACACATCCACTTTTGCAGAGTTGTTAAAAATGTATTTCACTTTTACAGTCTTTATTTTAATAATACAATTTACATACAGTTTCTATCTTGTATCAAAAGATTAGTCAACTGAACTGGATATCACTGAACAGACTGTTTGACGCCATTTTAAAGACATTTCGGAAGTTTGAAAAGTGTTCATTTTAGCTGGTAAACTACAATTGGCTTTCTTACACTTGAGAATCTTCACCAGTATAGTTTTGTTGCTCAGTCTGTCAAAAACAAACGTGTGCCAGTAAAAACATAAACAGTGAAGAGCTGAGCCACAGAAGTGCTTTGGCACTTACAGCTTTGTGTTTTTTTTTTTTTTTGAAGTGCACAGGCTTTTTAGACACTTTGACTTTGGTGGACATACAGCCTGAATAAAAACACAAAAAGATCTTTGTTGTGAGTATATAATGGCCTTTAGACTAAACATGGAATGACAACTGAGCGTGACATGGAAGCACCAGCAGGTGATGAGATATTTTACTATTAAAATAATCACATAATGAAGTGAGAACTTTATCATCTGGTTTTACCTCTTCAGCAGCATTTGTTATTTTGTATTCATGCACATTATGACCATTTTCTAATTATCTGGTGTTTCGTTGTTGAAGAAATGTTTGGAAATGCTAATGACAGAGAGTTTTAAGGATTTATAATTGGTTGGTCCTTAATGTTACAAGGCATTAACACTATAAAAATGTGATTTGATATCTTCTTAAAAAAGTGAGTAAATCTGTCATTTTAAATCAATTAGTTGACTTTACTTAAAAAGGTGAGTAAATCCAGGATTTTACAGTAAATAGTTGACTTTACTTTAAAAAGTGTGTAAATCTGTCAATTTTAATCGATTAGTTGACTTTACTTAAAAAGGTGAGTAAATCAGGGATTTTAAAGCAATTGGTTGGCTTTACTTAAACAAATGAGTAAATCCAGGATTTTACATCTATTAGTTGACTTTACTTAAAGGTGCAGTAGGTGATCTGCCAAAATGCTAACCAGTTAGCATAATTTCTTTGAAACATAGTCCCACATAGTCCCATAATCTCACCTCCTGAAATCGCAAACGCGCGCAACTCAAAGATAACAGCAGACAAACCACTAGATCATACAATTCCGAACAAAAAACGGTATTATATCTAGCACGTTTTCAATTGTGTAGCAAGCAAAACTTGTCATAATGTGCAATAGGTCATGGTTAGTGGTTGGCTGGCGGCGTGCAGGAATCACACTTAGTACTAAGCCATATCCACATGCTATTTCAGAGTGAAAATTCAGAGTAGCATGGTAAACAATATAAAGAGACCGTCACAGGTTGTCATTATTCAAAAATGAACCAATGTGATGTGAATATAAAACCAACTTCACCTCAGTAAAGCAGGCTAGCGGAATAGCGGTATTTACTTGTGTTTTGTTGTTAAACTAAATAAAAATCTACATTATTGATGCTGTAAAAAGTCCCTTATGAAATAGTCACATCAATCTTTCGCCGGAATATTTCAGTGACTGAACAACACTTTTGAGCATATAACTCATTCATAACAACACCATTTATATAAGCTTTGCATGACAAAAATAGTTTTAAAACAGAACATTACCTGTCTAAAAGAAATACTTTAGTCATGGTGTCATCCTTCCGCCAGCGTGCAAAAGTAACTCCAATACTGATTCAGAATTTTAAAAAGTTTTGATTTAGCTTTGAGTTTACCGTGACAATGGTGCATCTGCGTAAACACAGAGATGCGCAGTTGTGCAAATCTAAATTTGTTGACAGACAGTTTGGGCTCCTAATCAGTATTGTGGCAGATGTCGGCCCGACACTATTTAATTGGATGAACATTTTTTAGTTTTATGCCTTATCTAGAATATAAAAATACATAATAATACATTTAGATCATTTACTTTAATTATTACTATTGGAATGTGAAGAGACTTTCAACCAGCACAACAAAAAATGTTTCTGAAGACAATCACCTACTGCACCTTTAAAAAAGTGAGTAAATCTGGGATTTTACAGCCATTAGTTGACATTACTTAAAAAAGTAAGTAAATCTGTAACTTTAAAGCAGCAGTTTTTAGTTGACTTTAAAAAACGAGTAAATCCAGGATTTTACAGCAATTAAATGACTTGACTTAAATACGTAAATCTGTTGCATTAAAATTATTAAGTAAAGAACTGTGTGCATAATTACAAGAATTAAGCTAAGTCAATTTATCAGTTACAAGTTACTACAGGTTTAATCACCTATTTTGTAGTCAACTTGTCGCTTTTGAGACAACAAATTTACTCATACTTTTTTTTGTAAGTAACTAGTCTTTTTTTTTACAGTGGACTTTAACTCTACACATTTTTTCATATGGCCAATGGTTGCTTTTTCTCACGTCTCCTCATAATGAGATATTGAGTCACATTTTTGCTGCAAATCACTGTCATCGTGAATCGTTTTGACCACCTAATCTGATTTAATATGGCAGAAGGTTGACTTCATCAAAAAAACCTTCATTAAAACATTTTGAAATAGTTTTAAATTGCAGAGAGCCTTGCTCTGAACCACATATGATTTTCAATGAGGCATTACATTCAACTTTATGCAGCCGATTATCATACATATGCTGAACTCATGTGTTTCCAATAACGTGTTGCATGTGGAGATTTGCAGCTGTAAAAATGCTACTAAGCCTGCTCATAGTTATTATCAGTTATGAAACACCTCTGCAAGCTCTTGGTAAAGGCTCTTTATGAGCGAGAATAATGTCACAGCATCAAGATTATTATGTTAATGCACTGTCACTGTGTTCATGCTGCAATGTGTGTGTGTGTGATTTAATTTTGGATTTGAAGGAGAAACTGAAAATAAGGGCAATATTTTTTTTGTTACAGTATAGAACATTTCATTGAAAGAATAACACTTTGTGTTGAACAAATCCCACGAAATCATCCACGAGCTGTCCTGTTAACAAGAAACTAAATAAATCCTCCTCAACATAATTACCACAGGCAACAAAAACACCTCAAACATCCATCTGACCACAAAGAAGCGAAATGGAGACTCGTTTAAATTTCTAATTGAAAAACTTTAATTTTTCTAGCATGCAAAATAAACTCTCCCCTGAAGAAAGACAATTTATTTGCCCATGCGATGCATGACACATCCACAAAAAAGTGTTGTTTTGCACTGCATACCTGATGAATTCAGAAGTAAACATTTTGTGTTTGGCATTCCACTTAAAAGATTTTCCTTACCTCTTTATAGAAAGAATCATTTAAATATAATGAATAACGCATGATTATGAAGCTATAAAAACACCATGGAATGTTCCAAATATCATAATTGTGAATAGTTCATCAGGCACAAAGATTCTCTAGGCTAAGATGTGATGTTGCTTCATAGATAATGATTCAAAAACAGTGCTGCCAAATGGGTGAATCTCACAATGAAGTATTAAATTTTACACCAAAATAATGCATATGCACATAAATATAATATTACATTCATATGCAACTATGTAAAACGTATTATAGCACTTATTGTCAGGATTTATTAGGTACACCCCAAAATACATTTACTTACTATGCACTCATCCTCATGTTGCTCTGTTTCTTTATTATGATGAACACAAAAGAAGATCTTTTGAAGAATGTCAGTAACCAGATAGTTGACTTCCGTTTGGAGAAAAGAAATGCCATAGGACTCAATGGTTACAGCAGTGTTGAGTGTAATATATGAGATATTTTGCAGAATAATACTGTAGAATACTGCAGAAAAAATTGTAATTAATTCCTGACAATGTAAGATATACATTCAGAGAAGCAGAGTAAAGGTAAATATATCATTTTTGTTATTTAGACATGGTTTTATTTATCCGACGACTGCACATGCTTAGGAAACAATAAGATTTGATACATGTTATTCATTTGAAACATTTTGTGTTTAACTAAAAGCTCCTTGAAGAGAACTCAAATTTAAAGAATTAAGAGTTTAAATTCAGGGCGGCACGGTGGCTCAATGGTTGTCGCCTCACAGCAAGAAGGTTGCTGGTTTAAGTCCTGGCTAGGCAAGTTGGCATTTCTGTGTGGAGTTTCTCTCCGTGTTGGCATGCATTTTCTCTGGGTGCTCCGGTTACCCCCACAGTCCAAAGACATTCTGTATAGGTAAATTGGGTAAGCTAAATTTTCTGTAGTGTATGTGTGTAAATAAGAGTGAATGGGTGTTTCCCAATACTGGGTTGTGGCTAGAAGGGCATCCACTGCGTAAAATATATGCTGGAATAGTTGGCAGTTCATTCGCTGTGGTGACCTCTGAAATAGAGTCTAAGTCGAAGAAAAATGAATGAATGAGTTTAAATTCTATACACATTGATATTTATGTGGATTTTTCTGTATTAAGTCATGTAATTAAAGTACTTACTGAGTAACTAAGTTACTTTTCAGACAAAGTAATAGCTGGTTTAAAGCTGATTTATACTTATGTCAAGTGATCAGTGTGACCCACAGTGCCTGCCTTGCTCATAGCATGTACTTCTGCGTGCTGTTTGTGTTCCTCTGCAATAACACTTCTGAAACGCTAGCTGGCAGTAGATATTTATGTTCCTCTGTGTCGAGTTTCAATTGTGGGTGTTGTGTTTTTTCCGAACATTTCAAGTAGCTTAAACTTGCTCATTCAGAGGAACCGGCGGACGTGTAACAACTTTAATCATAAGGTAAACACAAAACAAAGTTTCCATCTGGAGCTCCTTCACTTGACTTGACACTTGTAAACAATCGCTCCATCGAGCTCGTGGCTCTCATCACTGCCCACGCTCGTCAGCACTACCAAGCCGACCAATCACAGAGCTTGCACTATGCGTCATTGCGATGTGTAGCAAAATTTTTTGAGAGGTGCGCATAAGCGTCGGCGACAGCCATGGCAAGGACTATGCGACCACACGCAGGCTGCGCCGGAGCCCTACACATGCGCTTGAAGCAGAAGTATAAATCAGCCTTTACAGTCTATCTACTTGGTTACCAACATTCTTCAAAATGTTTTTGAAAAATACAACTTTAGAGCTATGGAAAAGAAGTAAATGACGAGTAAGCAATCACAATTTTTGGGTGAACTATCCCTCGAATTGTCACAATGCAAAGAAAAAACTTTTCTAAATGCAAAATATTTTATTTGATTAGAAGGCGAAATTCATTTACACTAGAAATTTCCTGACTTTGTGAGATTCACTCAAATGACGACGAACTTAGTCTGTATCTTTTGACAAACATATGCTGCATAAATGTGTGTCATCCAAACACAAGTAAAGTCCAGCACATTGGCACATGACATCAAGGATATTTCTTTTCAGTCTTTCACATTTGGAAACGGTACTCAAAAAATAAAGCAGGGGACCCTTCAGCACACAACGGCCCCAGCTTCATCTGTATCTTATCACCGTAAAGTCCCTTGAACAGAAAAAGCTGGGGAACATATGAGGAACTGAGCCGGCTGAGTCTTCAAAGAGCGAACAGACTTCACGGAGGAGGGGTCTCACTCAGCAGCCCTTGCAAGGGCTGGTTCTCATCATTCTGACAATAAAAATGAGTGGAATAAAAACAAAGCAAAACGTCTCTTTTGAACGAAAAAAAAAAGAAGCAGCCAGAGATTTCTGCAAACGGGGTCTCTTTCTTCAAAAGATCCTCCTTCTGGAGCTTAGAGGAGGTTATCCTCCTGCTGGAATGCTTTTGGAGAGAAAATCCGGCACATTCTTTGCAGACTCCCTGTGGATAGAGGGACAGAAAGGACCATAGAAGGCTGCTAATTCTGTTGCTCAGGGTCCAACGCTAGAATTGCATACACTTCCATAAAAACAGGGTTGCAAAAGCATGCAATAAAACGCTCCTTAAAACTTCACAAACAGCACAGTACACATGTATGTTTATATTTATATGTATAAGAGTCGTCCCCTTTTGAAGCCGGTTGGCCTCTTAAATCCAATAAACAAGGCACTTAAGCACCAGAGTGGTGGGCGATATTCCAGTACAGGACAATGGAGATTGGGGGGGGGGGGGGGGGGGGGGGGGGGCGGGGTTTTTTTATGGCTTCTGCCCTTTTATTGGGCTAATCCTCAAACATCCCATGATGATTGAGAAGCAAATGCATCTTGGGGCCAATTCTGTGCGGACTTGAGGGGGAGGTGTGCTTGTTAAACACTGCAACATGACATGCTTTTCATAAGAAACCGGACTATTTAAATATCTCTACAAGTTTAGAACAAATGGGTGTTTTCTTCCACCCCCAAGTATAAATGCAACAGAAAACAAGTTGGTGACACTTTACTTGAAGAGAGTGTTCATTAGACTGTCAAGACAGCTTTTTAAGAATATACCAAAGAGGTTTTATGCATGGTTATGACAACTGTCATTGAGTGTCATTTGCTCAGTTGTTTCATTTTAAAGGCAAAGATGACACTGTTTGAGATGTCTTTGTTATCACAACTTGACATTAATATATACCTCACAACCTGTCTTTGTTATGACAACTTCACATTACCAACACAACGTAACTTGTCATAAATCTGTCATAAACATGATTGTCATGAGGCCATTATTAATGTGTCAGGAATATATATTTTAAAACTCTTTTTTTTTCAATGGAACAAGCTGAATTAAGCCTGGTTTATACTTCTGCATTGAGTGATCAGGATGACCCATGGCGCCTGGCTAGCGCATAGTTGTGCATTTATACTTCTGCACGCTGTTTGTGTTGCTCTGCAATAACACTTCTGAAACACTAGCTGGCAGTAGGTTTTTATGTCCCTTTGTGTCGAGTTTCTTCATGGGTGTTTTGTTTTTTCTGAACGCTACCCTAATGTACAAGTAGCTCAAACTTGTTCATTCAGAGGCGGGAACTGGCAGACAGGCAACTACTTTAATAATAAGGTAAACACAAAACAAAAGTTTACATCTAGTGCTCCTTCACGGCACTCAACACTTGTAAACATTTGCTCCAATGGGTTTGTGCAGCTCTCGGCCCCACCCGCACTGGTCACAGCTACCAAGCCGACCAATCACAGAGCTTGCGCTATGCGTTGTTGCGACGTGTAGCTACATTTTTTGAGAGGTGCGTCAACGTCGGCATTCGCTACGGCCAGTGGTATGCGACTGCACAAAGGCTGCGCCGGACATTCTAGTGCACTCAACGCAGACGTATAAATCAACCTTTAGTCATTGAAATGTGTAAAAGTGCAAATACTCTGTCAAATATTTTTATAACAGCATTATTAATATTTAATAACATTTCAATGACAAATCACTGTAACTAACGTCAAGAAAAATATTTATGAAACAATGGTTTCATGACAATTATGTTTATGACAGGTTTATGACAAGCTATGTAATGTCAAGTTGTCATTACAAAGACTTGATGTATTTGTTGATGTCAAGTTGTGATAAAGACACCTCAAACAGTCATCTTTGCTTTTAAAATGACTGAGTGAATGACGCTTAATGACAGTTGTCATAACCATCCATAAAGTCTCATTCATAATCATGGCATGTGTCATGTCATGATTATAAAGTTTTTGTGACAGTCTTATGAACACCCCCTTCAAGTAAAGGGCTAGAAACAAGTTTATATAAGGAGCTTGGTTTAGGAAGAGCTTGTGTCTGATTACACATCAGCTGTTGAAGAGACTTGCGACAATCTAGGATCGGAGTCGATCTCGTATCTGTAGTGGTACCCTTCCCAGACTTCCCGGCATGCATCGCGCATGTCGTAAATGCGCTTCTTAATGTCTTTGCGGTTCAGGTAAAGGACAAATAGAAACATGAGACCAACAAATCCCAGCACCAGACCCAGGAACACGTAGGAGGTCTGTAGCGCAAGGTTGTCGTTGTCTCCTGCTTTATGGCAACCCAACTCCAGGTCGCCCACCGTCAAGAGCGATGTATTGTGCAAGGCGACGGGAAATGCACAAGTTAATCGCTCGATGTCCACCACTCGCCCTCGAGAGTCATTGAGCCAGGCGGCGAATGGTTCAATGTCACATGTGCAGGTGAACGGGTTGTCCACCAAATGGAGCCTTGCCGAATGCAAGTGCTCCAACTCTTTTAGAGCCTCCTCATGCAAGGTCCTAAGGACATTGTGGGTTAGATCGAGCTCTTGGAGGTGATCCAGTCCTGTGAATGTCCCGTTATGTATAGACACTATAGAGTTGTTGCCAAGCTGAAGGCGCCGCAGTCCGACAAGATGACAAAAGATGCCAGGGGGCAAGTAGACAAGGCCATTACTGGACAGGTCGAGCACCAGCAGGTCACTCAAGCTGCTCCAGCGAAGAGAAGTGGCTAAATCCATGACTGTTAAGTGGCTGTAGAGAGCCCGACTGAGGTTGAGCTCCCTCAGCATACGGCTCTGGACAGTGAATGCCTCAGGATGAATGACAGCCAGCTGGTTGTTGCTGAGGTCCAGCAATCTGAGGCTCCGCAGGCTGGAAAACGTGTGAGACTTCACCTCGGAGATCCTTGATAGAGAAAAAATATATATATATTACATGATACTACAAATGTTTCAGAATAGTGTGTTTTATAGCATATCTTGGTCCCCCAAAGAACTATGTAGTAAACAGTTCTAAAAAGAGAACTGCTATAAAGAATATTTTGTGCAATGAAAAGTTTCCCTAATGTTCTAGGCTCTATGTGGAACCATATGCCAATAAAAACCTTTCCTACACTTTAAAAAAATAAAGGTTCCAGAATGGAGTTTCACAGTGATGCAATAGAAGAACCATTTTTTGTTACTTGGAGTCTTTCAGTCAACAGTTCTGAAAGATCCCTTTGATACAATAATAATATATTTTTTGAACTTTTGTGCAATGAACATTTCTATGGACATGCCAATAAAACAGTTTATAAGGCCTTGTTGGAAGTTCAGAACTACCACAGATAATGAGGGGGCATTTTATGGTATTTCCAAATAAAGCATGTAAGATTATATAACATTTAAAAAAAAACTGTATACTGTTTACAGAATGATTTTACTTTGCCAGAACCTTCTTTAATGAAACTTTCTGAACTGAATGTCTGAGAGTTCAGAATCTTCACTGACAGAGATGCATTGACTCAATGTTATGGATAGGGATTTCACATCTGGTCCTAAATTATGTAGTCACATCCTCGATTAATAGAATCCTACTCCATTTCTTCATAAACGTCTTACATGGTCATACATTGTGCTGCTAAATGTATAGAATCTAGTTTATTTGAAACAGACACCCCGTTAAAAAGGCTATCTGGGGTAGCCTATCTAATAGCGAAGACACACTTAAATTGATTTTAGTCTCATTAAAATAACAGAAAGCTCAGTTTTAAAGAAATACTATATTGATTCCACATGATTTAGCTACATCTTAAGATTCCAGATACATTACCTGTTGTTAGACAGAGACAAATTCGTTACATTCTCCAGCCCCTGGAAAGACTCGGGTCCGATCTGACTGATGTGGTTCCCAGTGATGAAGAGGTTTCTGGTGTAGCCCGGAATGCCGCTCGGTATGTCCCGCAGATCTTTGGAGACGCATTTGACCGTCAGCGCGGCTTCCGAACACTCGCAGCCGGTCGGACACACCGATGCGCCCGCGGAGACCGCGGCGGCGCACAGCAGCCCCAACACAACCGCACAACGTCCACAGGCAAACATGGTGAAATATCAGCAATTAAGCATCAAATTCACTGAATAAATGCCCTCATTAGGCTGGCGTGCGCGTCCGGAGATCCAAGGTGTCTCTCCAAGACTCCGGTCCCGCGTGCTCTTTCTCGTAACTTCACTTAATGATGTGTTTTCTTCCTGCGCGCTCGACTTTTCTGCATTACAGAAACTCATGTGTGAATAAGAGGCAGACACTTTATTTCCATGAGAAAAGGAGGTTCTCTGTGTGGGGTGTTTGATCCGCTCCTCTCAAACAATGCGCCTGAATGAGCGCTGCTCTCCACAATCAGCAGGGAGGAGCTCTGGACTCACACCTCTCACCCTCTCTCCACACACACACACACACACAAGCGCACGCACACACACACACACACACACACACACACACACACACACAC
>CAIGQZ010008319.1:1390880-1410369 GCA_903798205.1 Danio tinwini
ATATATATATATATAATCATTTTCTTTTTACAAAACAATTTGGTCAAGCTTTCATTTTGATTTTTGGGTGAAAAAAGGACATTTGCTTAAATGTCCAAAATATTGTCCTTAAATGTCCAAAGATTTCTTTCAATTTGATAATTTCAAGCATTATTCAAACGGAACTTATATGAGACCACTTCAAAGTCATGATTGCTTCCCTGGATTTACTTTTAAATTTAAAGCTAATGGGGAAAAACAAATAAAAACCATACAGGGGTTGGACAATGAAACAAACACAATTTAGTGTTGGTTTCATGGCTAAATTTGACCAGCCTGGTGTCCAGTCTTCATAGATTGCGCATTCAAGCAGTAAGAGCAGAGTGTGAAGGTTTAAATAGCAGAGGAATTGCACAGTTTTATTTAAAATATTGCAATGCACACAACATGACTGCACACAACATTATGACTGACATATCGGGTTTCAAAAGAGGACAAATTGTTGGTAAACGTCACATCTTTGACCAAGACAGCAGGTCTTTGTGGTGTATCAAGAGCCACAGTCTCCAGGCTAATGTCAGCAAACCACCAAAAAGGACGAACCACATCCAACAGGAGTAACTGTGGATGCAAGAGGAAGATGTCTGGGGGATGTCCAGTTGCTAACCTGGATTGTATCTAAAAAACATAAAACCACAGCTGCCCTAATCACTGCAGAATTAAATGTGCACCTTAACTCTCCTGTTTCCGCCAAAAGGTTAATCGTTTGGAGCTCCACAGGGTCAATATACATAGCTGTAATACTATAGTCAGTAGTAACAGTGCCAAATGTCAGTATCAATGGTGTCAGCAGTGAAAATTTTGTGCTGTGGAAAATGTGAAACATGTATTGTTTTGATGAGTCCATCTTCAACAACTTTCCCACATTCGGGAGAGTTAAGATGTGAAGCCCAAAGAAGCGTACCACCCAGAATGAAGCATGTGGATGGATCAGTGATGGATTAGACTGCAATATCATGGCATTCCCTAGTCCCAATACTTGTGCTAGATTTGCATGTCACTGCCAAGCATTACCAACTCATTTTGGAGGACCATGTGCAAGTTCAAACGTTGTCTCCTGAAGGCTGTACTATGCATCAGGATGATAATGTACCAATGCACACAGCAAGACTGGAGACAGAGTGGTTTGATGAACATGAAAGTAAATTTGAACATCTCCCATGGCCTGCACAGTCATCAGATCAAAATATTATTGAGTCACTTTGGGGTGTTTTGAAGGAGCGAGTCAGGAAACGTTTTCCTCCAGCAGCATCACATAGTGATCTGGCCACTATTCTACAAGAACAATGACTCACAATTTCTCTGGTCACTGTGCAGGACTTGTATCTATCATTCACAAGACCAATTGATGCTGTATTGGCTGCAAAAGGAGGCCCTACACCATAGTGAATTATTGCAGTCTAAAACCAGGCGTTTCAGTTTCATTGTCCAACCCCTGTGTGTCTGTAATATTTATATTCTTTTATATTTATATTTAATTATATGAATATTTTCCCCAATATTTCATTTAAAAATTGTTTAAATACCATTCTTATTTGATGTTTTGAAGATGTTTTCAGTATATAAAATTGTACAAATATACCTATTAATAGCAAATCTAGAGAATAAATAATAACACTAAAGTGGACATTTTTTTCCAAAACTGTATTTTATATAAATTTTTGTTATACTTTTTGATATGATTGTTGCACCACACATAAGTAAATATGACAAAAGCAACATTTGATATGCTTTTTAAAAACAAAATGTGGAAGCATCAAACATTTCATTTCATATTTTCTGATTGAAAGAGTCAAGTGTGCGCAAACAACCACCAAAATCGCTGCAATGTGAATCTCAGGGCAACAGAGATTTATTAAAGGCAACATGACATCAAAATCATGAGCTCTTTTACTTCCTTTATTCCTGGTCTTACTGTGCAGGATTAATTATCATCACATTTTAGAAAACTAAACATTTGATTTTCATCTTGGTTTCCTTAAATGATCTGGCTTGGTCCCTGAATCAACCCTCTATTTCAACTGAAGTCACCAAGGACACTTAAATTTCATCCATTTGCATTCAGGCCTGGCTTTTTTCGGCCATAAAAACACCCGCTTTTTTCCTCATCCAATCTACTCCCAACGGATAAAAAAAAAATACAAATGATAAAATCACCAAATATCCTGTTCACATTGAAATTTCACAGTCCACTTTAAGCAAATAGGTTCAAAAATATGATTTAAGCAATTTAATCATTGTAAATGAACAAAATAGCAGTCAAATTAATGATATAATAACAGCTGCTCAGGCAAGGAATGCTTTTAAATACATATTGCAAACAAGATTTTTCTCATTTATTAATGATCTAATTTTAAGTGCTATTAATCTCCATATCCAATTCGATTTATGTATAAAACCCATTACACTTAAAAGCATGCCAAGCTGTAATATTTAAAGCAAAAGCTATATTTGCTGATAGTTAGCCTTGCCAATAAGACACTGAAAGGGTACGTTTAAATTAAATTAAACATTAAAAGTAATTAGAATTAAGTGTTTATATTTACTTTACAAATTTGAAAAGAATATCCATCGTCATGTTTATCTCAATATATATAATGCACTGTTTCTACAATAAACTATATGTTCTTAGAAAGAGCATCAATAGAAATTCATATTCAAGTTATTATATTATATACTGTATATATTTATAGAAGTTATAGTGTTACTTTTCCTAAACAGCAGTTATAGTTTGAAGGTCAAAATCTAGCCAAACGATAAATGAGCACCATAACCCTCAAGAGACACACCAAAGTCATGCCTTTGGAAGACAGGTTTTTTTGTTTTGTTTTGTGAAAATAGCATTTCTTTACATCACCACAAGACGTTGAAGCCATGGTGTATTTGCTGTCTCTACCCTATGACAAAGAGGTCTAGCATTTGATTATTGATGTTGTGCTCCTCTACGCTTTGAAGAGCTGGACTTCAAGTTGACGTTCATTGGAGTTCCCCTTAAGCAGGAGAAATAGGTCTCCGACGGGCACTGACAACTTTGTGCCCACTCACCCTGAGCACCCGCCTTTGTTAATACCTGCTTGGTCATCGCAGGTTTAGAGAAAGAGCAACAGCCATAATGATGCTGGTTAAGATGCAGAATGGAAGCCAGGTCTTCAGAAAGCCTATGCAACTGCAGAAAAAGAGAAACAAACAAAACAAAAAAATATGTTAGGCCAATTATGTAAACTGCATACAGAACTTCATTCAAACAGGGGAGTTGCAAATGAAATAACTCAATCCCAAACCTGTGATAATTGATCACAGAAACGTTAACCACTGGTTTCTTTATACTATTGACCATATGCATGAAAACAGCCAACCCAAGCCCTGCACGTTTCAGATGACAAATCCACTGGAGGGCACTGTCTACATTTTTGCGAATCTGAAATAGGTTTTTGTTATACTTTTCAGATATGTGCCCTTCTTGTACAAGGCTTGTCATACAGATCAACGAGCAAAAGCCAAGTTCGATTATTGTAATAATCTAATGTGCTGCAAGCAAGGTGTCATGACTAGGCCCACACGAAATCTGCGCACACAGAAATTCGTAGACTTTTACAGAGTTTTTAGCCTATTATTGAGTCTATTTATTTACTTATGTAAATGTGTGCAAATATATATTTATTCCATTTTTATATTACTTTCAGTAATATTCAGGGCTTCCCACAGGTTTAAAATATATTTGCGGTGGTAGCCAAAATTAAATACACCATTTACCCACAACACATAAATGGTTAACTATATGCGACAAACAAAACATAATTACATTTAACAAAAATTTATTATGACACTGTTATACACTGTTTCTTTTCAATGAGTTATAGTAAAGAAAAGACTGTTGAAACAAAAAAAGAAATACACTATTTCTCTTTTATGCTATCCAGGAGTCATGTGCACCCATTGACAGGTTTCTCTTTCAAGTTCAAAGCAAACTTGAATGCCAAAGCATTTTATATATGTATTTAAAATAGCCTATGTAATATAGTCTAATAGCATCATCAAATTAATAAAATATACAGCAAATGGGAAATAAATTACAGAAAAAGGAATAAAAACAGAAAATATCTAGAAATTGTCATAATTACAAGTTTAAAACGTGTAGATTGTTTAAATAAGGCAAATGCGTTGATTAACCATTATGATGTGTGTACATATTTTTTGCAGCAAGTCATTTCATCATCTCAGAGAATATAGTAAAGTTTTTCTGAGTCGTTTAGATCAGTGGTTTCCAAAGTGGAGGTCGGGACCCTCTGGAGGGTCACGGAACAATGACAGGGGGTCACTTTAAAAAAGTATTAAAATGTTTTTAAACTATTAGAATTACCATATTTTAACAATAAGATGAAAATATTAGTTTTTAATATTAAAAAAACAACAACATGCAAGTGAAAAGCTATCAACCTTTAATTTTTTTTATATGATCGTGTGTTTACGTTAGATTAACAACACAGCAATAGCGTCAGCTGCAGCAGTTAGAGTTTATAGCACCAGGTTAAACTTTCTGACACCTTTATGGCAATCGAATACATTAAAAATAAATACAGGCAACAACTGAACATTAAAAATGATCTCTGATTAGCTGTCTCCATAACTAAACCAACAACACACGTCTCTTTAGTTGAGGTTAATATTAAACTAAACTAATTAATAAATGACTATAGAAACGATATGGTTTTTAGACTCTTGCACTTTTTTGTGTTGTCAATATGCTTGTGTTTATTGGCCTATTGTTGTGTACGCAATGTTTATATATTTAAAACCACCTCAGAGGAATTTGGGGGTCGCGAGTCAATGGCATTGTTATTTTAGGGCTCACAGGATAAAAAGTTTAGATTAGAGAATGAATTATTCAATGTTTCTCTCACGAATGTTCATGCGCAGTCAGCTGCGAAGCCAAGCAAAAGTAGGCTAGAGTAAAAAGGTAATGATATCCCCCATACAAGCTTTAGAGAGCGAAAGCAAAAGTTAAATCTCAGACATTTTAGGAGATTTACAAACCCCGGCCGGACAAATTTTTTTAAGTCCCAAAAAGGTGCATCTCTGTAGGTTTCGCAGGGCATGTCAGACTGTCTGTGGGAGTGTTGACAGGTATCGCGCGCACACAACAAAACAGGCAAGAGAGGAGAGAGGATTTACCACTAATTAATAGATTGTGGATGTTTGGTTATATTGGGCAGATACAAAATAGTGTAAAAGGATGATAATAATAGTAAAAAAACAATGAGTCACTAAATATACTTGAGCGGCCGTTAATATACCTGGGCAGCCTGCCCAAGTAAAGTAAATGTGTGGGAACTGATGTTATTAACTAATGTGAAAAAGGTTTATATGAATTATTTATGATAAAAGTAATTTTTACAAACTTATTAGATACAGTTGCAATTAGAATTATTGAACCTCCTTTGATTTTTTTTCTTTTTTAAATATTTCCCAAATGATGTTTAACAGAACAAGGATATTTTCACAGTATGTCTGATAATATTTTTTTCTTCTGGAGAAAGTCTTATTTGTTTTATTTTGGCTAGAATAAAAGCAGTTTTTAATTTTTAAAACCCATTTTAAGGTCAAAATTATTAACCCGTTTAAGCTATTTATTTTTTCCATTGTCTACAGAACAAACCATCATTATACAATAACTTGCCTAATTACCCTAACCTGCCTAGTTAACCTAATTAACCTAGTTAAGCCTTTAAATGTCACTTTAAGCTGTATAGAAGTGTCTTGAAAAATATCTAGTCAAATATTATTTACTCTCATCATTTCAAAGATAAAATAGTTATTAGTTATTAAATCAGTTATTAGAGATGAGTTATTAAAACTATTATGTTTAGAAATGTGTTGAAAAAATCTTCTCTCTGTTAAACAGACAGAAATTGGAGAAAAAAATAAACAGGGGGGCTAATAAATCAGGGGGTTGAATAATTCTGATTACAACTGTATATTATATGAGAGACTTGCTTTGTTTACCAAACAATGGATCTAATTAGATGTGTTGTAAACCTTAAATTAAAAGTAAAAAAAAAAATGTGTGTGTTTTAAGCATTTAGTTCCTACACTCCCAAAATCATTCCACAAAAATCCTTAGATTTAAAACAAAAAAACAAAAAAATAATTCTGCAAAGAAACAAACAAAAAATGTCTGCAGATTCTGTCTAGCCCAAGTCATGACCAACATGGCCAAGCATGTTTGGCAGGTTCACAACATCAAATTAAAATATTGCATCATGTTAGATTCATTAACCAGCAAGTGTTGTGTATTTTGATTAAATTTCTTTTTTTTATGTAGCTAAGCAGCTCAGTGCTGACTTTTGTTTGTACTTTGAGGTCAAATATTTCAAATATAGCTTAATTGTCCTTTAATTTGCTATTATTGTTAATACAAAATGATGCCTTTTAAAAGTGTCAAGAAAACATAAATTTCCAGAACATTAAATAAAAGTGCCCTTTGATTTTACACATCCCAGCAGCTCAGTGCTGGCTTTTGTTTGTACTTTGAGGTGAAACCAAAGAGCTTCTCGCTACTACTAAGCCCATTCATAAACTGAGTGGGACTGATTTAAAAATGATTGTAATATAAATTCCCTGACTGTTAAAAAATTCCATGACCTGTTGAAACACTGTAGACACGACCATTACAGCTGTTTGGATATAAATTATTATTACTATTATTGTTTTTACAAAATATAGTTTTTTTTAAGTGTCAAGAAAACAAACATTTCCAGAACATTAAATAAAAGTGCCCTTTATTTTTATGCATCCCCTTAAGATTTGAAGTTCACTACAACTGAACATTCAACACAGTAAAGCACACTCTTCTTCCCCCAAGGCTAGTGATGCTTACTTAAGTAAACCCTATTAATCAAACAGAAAGCTAACAAAAGGTGAAAAACAAGACAAATTGTTATTATGATACCACACTGCCCTTTTCTAAACATCACATATGCCGTGTCTACTTCACAGAATTACATCAGAATATGCTGCAAAATTATAACACATTGCAAAGTGCACCAGACTTCATGCTGGTGGTAAAAACCTCTGGCTCTATCTGACATCCAATTACTTTAAATTCTGATGCAACTACAACAGTGTGCTAGAGACCAAATAGCTGCATCATCATTTCATACCTGCAGTTCTTTTTTTAGTGACTGACAGTAAGATTCTCACAATAAACAGTGATGGATGCACACTCAACACTTTGGGCCAGGAGAAACATGCACTCAATGCAACACTTTCAATTACACATGGGTACCACTGAGAGACGCCATGACAGTCAATGCTGGTGAGAGTCCCTCTCAGTCTCTTGAGGCCAATGCACATGCATTGTGTTCAGTAGTGTGGGGGAAATAAAAAAATAAATAGTGTCTGGAGCAATTCATTGTTAGACTTGAGTGGATAGCTTTAGGTGCCATGTAGAGGCATTTTTAGCTGACACCCAAAACTGAGCACTGGGTCCAATTTCCCAGTCCTATAATTCTGCAGGAGGGAATTTTTCCCTATGAATTAATTAATGCAGATGTGACCTGATTAAATGCCAAAAAAAAAATTCAAACGTGATTACTTTGGATTTACTAAATTTGAGTTAAATGGATGTATACAATTTATTTGGGCTAAATTTAATAAAACTAATTACCTTGAACATTATTTAATTTGTTTAAATTCAACCCATATAAATTGCTTGCAACAACTTTGCAGACATAATTTTTTTCAGTGTAGTTGGAACAAACATATCCAAATCATTATTAAATGCTTTCTTAACCATATTTTTCTCACCAATGTCATTTTTGTTGTGTGTTAATTATTGACTCACATATAAACATATTCATCGTAATGCTACTTTGTGTTTTGCTATGTTCATGTTGCTCAGGTTTTTCAAACTTCTTTTTAGCCCTAAACAGATAATTGAAAATAACTTCACTCAATTTATCAGGGTTAATCTACACTAGGGCTGCATGATAATGGAAAAATCTGACATTGCAATATTTTATTTTGTTGCTATATATAATGCGGTATGAATATAATTTCACCAGATGATTTTAATAGCTCTATTTGGAAAGATTTCATTCATTTAGATCAACTGGATCAAATTTAATAAATTGCAAGCACATATATAAAAATACTTTCCCAGTGATAAGTTGCAGCTGGAAGGGCATGCGTAAAACATATGCTGGATAAGTTGGTGGTTCATTCCGCTGTAGCAACACCAGATTAATAAAAGGACTATGCCGAAAAAGAATGAATGAATAAATATATATATATGCAGAGCAAACATAAAAGAGCAACAGAGCAAAAATAAAAGTGAAATAAACAGTGCTTTATGGCTTTCTGGTGAGTCTAATAGTATTCAAGTACAGAAATGTAACAATCAAACATAAATGCAATGCATTTTTTTAATAATATTTAATAATATCTTTTTTATTTTTATTTTAAATGGGTGGTCTTTCACATATATTCGGGATAAGCATGTGTAAGTATGCAAGTTCACATATCTTTTGCAAGTTTGTTATTCGAGATGTAGTACTCACGGAAAGCCTCCGCATAAAGAGACACTGCATTACTGGTGAAGATGGTGGGTGTTTACAGGGGTTTGACTGATAAATATGAATTTGTAGCTAAAATGTTAACAGTGCCAAACAGCATTTCCCATAGTTTACGTCCTTGCTACAACATACCATTAATGCTAGAAACTGTGCATGTTGATCAATTTTAACAAATAAAAATACTTACAGGTTGTGGCTCACAATCCACAGTTTTGTCGGTTAGAGGAGTTTTTACCCAAATCTAGCACTGAACTAGGAGAGATTCTGGAAGCTGTCCTTTGCCAAATGCTAGCTATATCTTATTTATAATTCTCAGGAACATAATTAAAATTAAATTGTAAGCACTTCTCTCTTTGTATCGTGTCCTTTGGAAGCCCAAATACAGAAACAGAAGAAACTAGCAGCATTTGGACGGCATTTTAGCTTTTTCTGCTGTAACATTACATCACCTCTGGGCATGCCCCTTCGCTGCCCATGGTGTGTGCATGGTGAATCCACATAATCTGAAGCGTTTGTGACTATTGCAGATAAAGACATTGCAAATTGCTTAAACGATACATTTTTCAGCCCTCATCCACACAAAGAGTTTAATTCTATTATTAATTCATTGTGTAGTTTTAATTGCCTGAGACTGTTTATCTTCAGAACATTAAATGATGATATTTTAGATGAAATCCAACTCGCATAGATCCACAGACATTCAAAATCCAGAAAACCAACATTCACATATTTTGCAGTCTGGATCTTTTGTTCGATTACAGATTTTTTTATTAGTGATGTTTAGTCTTAACAACTCTTTATCAAACAAATGATGTTGGTAAGATCCACAAATCATTTTATTTAATGGTAGATAAATATGGCTAATAGTTATTAGGAGATGCACTAATATGGGAATTCTGGCTGATACCAATAACTTTTCATATGTTTGGTAGCTTGGAAATATATACAGGTTAATAGGTGTATGAACCTGACTACTAAAGCAAATGGCAAACAAATATAGCTTACAACAGATTCTATTTTAAATTAATATTTCAGAGTAATTCTGTCATGATTTATTTAACCTTTACTCCTTTCAAAATCCAGAAAACTAACATTGTCCGAACCTTTCATGTGACTTCAGCAGTTCAACTGTAATCATACAAAGCTCCAAGTACACTTTTATGTGCCAAAACACTGTAAATAGGAATCTGTTTGCCCATATTATTTCTCTTGTGTCAGGTGGTCAGGGTGCAAATTTACTATGGGCAGTATGATGTATTGCCATTAGAGTCAGCAGAGAAGCATGATAGAGTAATATTGCCCACAGAAAATGAGCACCATGAACTGATACGGAAGACATTGGAAAACAAAGTTGTTTTTACAGTTTTGTTTGGTGCACAAAAGTGTTCTTGAAGCTTCATATGATTACAATTGAACCTCTGATGTTAAATCAAATTTTTTACATTGTTTTTGGATCCTTTTTTGAACTTTGAATGTCTCATGACATTGCTGACTATGAGAGAGCATCTCTTGGATCTCATCTAAAAAAAATTGAAAAATGAGATGCTGCATTCTTCCTGATGGTCACATGACCTTCATGTATTTTTTACGGAAAATTATTTAAACATTACAGCATTCGTACAATAATTTATGCTTTCCCCCTTTTCTATACATATAACATGCATAAAAATCTTACAATTATACTTTACACAATACAAATAAAACAGATTTTAAAGAGCCCCTATTATGGGTGTCTGAAAATGACCTTCCATGCAGAGTGTAACACAGCTCTAAGTAAAGTGAAATATCCAGCGACTCAGAGTGGTTTAAATGAATCGTCGGGGTAACGATAAGGAGCCCCGCCCATTCATTGTGCGTGCAGACCTGGGAAAATTGAAACCCTCTGCCTCACCCACAAACACTGTAGAAAGAAAAAGAAGAAGACAAACACTGTAGCAGATCCTGGTTAAATCATGTCACAAAGACGCTGTGATCTGAAGTGTGAGGGAATGATAGTGTTATTTTCCCAACCCAAAGATGAGGCTGGGAAGAGTCAGTAGTTGAAGTTTATTTTTGCAAAAAATACCTCAGCATTATAGCCCCAGCCTTGTGCTGTGTTCTTGTCATTTTTGTGACGAGTGCTTTAGCAATCTACATGCATACAATGGGGGATTCATCGGCCATTTGTTAAAGGAAGGATCAGAAAAGACTATTGATGTATGGAACTTTGTCAGAGCTTGACAGGAAATTTATCAGTGCACAGTTCACAATCAGTTTCTTCCTCCATTTCACAACTGTAAGTGTGATTAAAATGGTTGCCGCCTTGTTTTCTCTCGCTTGCAAAATGTGTATTTAATTGTGCTTTGTTACTTGTAACCACTCCACACGGCTTGTACTGTATCTGGTTAGCTCTTTATATTCTCATATCGTGTCTAAAACGCCGTTGAAAATGTGGTGCGTGCAGCTTTCTCGGATTTAAACGCGTTTGTGAGCTCACAATCCTCTGCCATTTGTCATTGCTATGGCCACCATTAGATGTTCTCTCACACCTGCAGCGGTCAAGTTTCAAAATAGTTAAGCTTTTGCCACTGTGTGGATTAATACTGAATGTGTGTCATGATTAGGAATGGAGCAATATGCTGGTGTTAAACTGCATTACTTTAATGCACTCCTGCAATGGGCTCACACATCAAAATCAAAATTGTTGATAAGCCGTGGTGGGCATTTCTCTGTGTCTCACACTGAACGCAGTTGACCAATCGCAACAGACTGGGTCATCGGACCAATCAGCGCAGATTAGCATTGCACTAACTAGGAGTTTGGGAACAAATGAATTGCTGAACAAATCATATGGGAGTCGTTGGGATAATTAAGTAAATAATAAAATTAATAAAAAATGAATTTGATTTGATTTGATTTGAATGCATATTATAAGCAAATGAAAGGGTTTTTTGACCTTACATGCATCAGCCTAATGTTGGAGACCCCCAAAACCAAAATCCAACCTTTTTAATGCATAATAGGGACTCTTTAATATGAATTTTAGCAAATAAACACCCTTAATGTGTTTATGCTTTTATTGAGATTTTCACTTTAATGTTTACTTTCACCGGGAAACTCCTGAGATAAATAAGTTATATCCTGAACTTTAATAAAAAACAGGTATAGAATGTTGTGCTTCCCACATCCTTTATTCAGCCACAATGACTTCTGGGACTTCTCAAGCAAGTTGCACTCAAGTCTGCATCCACGCATCCTCGATATCAAAAACACATAGAGGAACTTTCATGTATTCTCCATTCTTGCAGTCTTGATTTTTGGAACTAAAATTGGAATGTTGATGATGACGTTTCATGAGAACACCATAATGCAATATCGATGAAAAACACATATTGAGAAACATCCATTGTCTCGTCATGCTGCTAACGCTCTAAAATTGCGGTGTGCTTTATTAAAAACAACCAAAAAAAAATCCATGTGACTTGGGATAAAACCCTTTGGTGGACATGCAACCTTACTATGTAGTAATATTATGCGCTTTGAACTGTAATGCTTTATTTATTTATGTTTTAATGCCATATCAGCAGCATTGGCTACATTCATGGCACTTGTACAAAGTATTCAATGTATAATTTACATTTCAAAAGTCATATTAGATCTTTCAATTTGACAAATAATGGTTTGATCAATGTTTAAATAATTAAAAATTCTGCCAGAAGACATATTTTTAAACATTTGCCTCAATAGATGTCCTGAAAAAAACATTCTTTTTGAACTGTAATGATTTCTCACTGGTGAATGATACATGAAGTTATCTGCTTGTGTGAATTCATGCATTTTTGGAGGAGATGTTGCCTTAAACAGTGATTATCCAGGGCGGACAGGATCTTTGGCTTTAACAACTGCTAGCCTCTTTGAAATCACCAACCTTTAAGACCCCAAAGTCTCACACATCTGAGTCCAGCAAATGTAAAGGTCTGATTATTATTCCAAGAATCCCTGCTTTCCACTGAATAAAAATACTGATAATATATGTTTGTGTTAGTTGCTTATTCAACTCAATATGAGCTGCACCTATATTAAAACATGCTACATCTAAACTTAGAGCTGAAATGAGAGAATGCACTGCAGTGGTGCTCTACTTTAGGTCTGCAGGTTCAGGAAACCTTTTTCAAGAAGCATTACAAGGAAGCATTTACAACAGCTCTGCTTTACTGGACAGAGTACAGTTTGGATGGATTTCCAAAATATGCAGCAAAAATGAATCTTTTCTCTTAACTAAGCAATTTTAGCAATAGAATACACAATACAAGATACAAGTTTTGAGCTTAGATCCAGATTGCACTGCATCAAAAGCAAATAATCTGTGATAATATATTTAAAGCATGCAGGGTGGTGGTGAAAAAGTTGAATCAGCAAAAGTAAATCCCTCTGTTTCGGCCACACTCCATCTGTTTGCATTATATCCCGCAATAAAATAAATGGATTAAAATGTTTGCTTTGGCAGTGGCACATCTAGTGTAGTCTTCAGTGACAAAAAAAAAAAGATAACAAAAATGTTTATGGAGGGAGGATTTATAAAAATGATCCCGTCAAAGATAAGCTGAGCACATTTGAAATGTAGCCTGATATACTGATCTTTCCGACAAAACATAAGCAATCTTTGTTCCAAACCTGTCTAAATGTACAAACATATCAACACGCAGAGAAGAAAATCTAAAAGCACGTATAAATAAATCACAAATCATAAAGCACACTTAAAATTGACATCTGAGACCGCGAAAGAGACGCAATACACTTCTAAAATAAAAGCCTCTGTTCCATACAATAAACTGGTTTAAAATCTCTTGCCGTGACATATGTGATTTTTTTCTACTCCCAACTTTTCAACTCCAACATTTGGTCGTACAAATATCTGTGCATCCTTTTTTAAACTGAAAGCTTAAGTAAACTGATTTTAGTCAACTAAACCTAGAGTATATTTAGCAGACTAAACTTTTTAAAATTACATTGAGTAAAACTAGACTAAAACTACAATCAACTAAAAAAAAAAAAATAAATAAATAAATAAAAAAACTAAATAACAATTGGCTAAAGAAGAAATAAACTCATAGGTTTGTAAACACTTAAGGGTTAGTACATTTTCATCTATACTTTTTTTTATGAAAATCCTTTTCCAAAATTAAATGTTGAAAATATTTACACTAAACATTTATCATTTAGATATATATACATAAGCATATTTAAAAAATTGCTGTGTGAATTTGCGCAACTCTCTCTTACCTGACGTGTTTACCATGGATAAGTGAGAGGAGGCAGAGGTTCACCATATTCCATGAGGTGCTGTTGTCATAGCGCATCAAGTTCAGTGCCATGGCCACATGCGAGTGACAATTGTCACAACAAAGGTTGTGCTGGAGGGAAAATGGAGATAATTGTTAGGATATAAACAGCAGTTTATCTGTATGGATGCTCAAAGAAATTGTTTTATTTTCCCATTAATCATTCTATAACTAACCATGAGAAGGAATCATGTTTTACAGTTCAAATAAAATATTTAAGATTTAACAATATGGATTTTAACTCTTATTGGCGTTCTAAAAGTGAAAGCAGAATAAACACACTTTACCATTCTCTGTTTATACTCTTCTGATGCATTGTGAACTGCTGTGTCCCACGCATTAGACCCACTGGTATACACTTTACTTACATCTAACATCCAGTACCTGGGAATAAAACAGATAAATACTTAAGTACATACTTTAGTCAGTATTTACCATCAAACGTTTAACTCTACAATGCATTTAGCTCACTAGCCCAAATCAATTATTTTATAACAACTTTAAAGGAAATTAGGCTCATTGGAAATATTTGCTTCAGCCTACAATTTTGTAAAACTGCAAAATGTACTCATGCGTTTTTCTGCACTTTTGAGGTGAAATAAATATTACTGGAGAGTATGATGCCAACAATGATTTTAATCAAATATGTTCGCCTCACTTTTCTATTATCATACAAACAGCTTTTCTGAAGTGGTCAGTTTGCATAGTTTGAATAGAACCTGAAATGTTCAACAAAACAAAACTTAAAAAATGTATTTCAGATTTGCTAAATTGTAGATAGCACCCTCTAGTGGATTTGTCATTTGAAATGTGCAACAAAGCATACACATGGTAGCATGTTACGCTTCACAAATATGTAAGCTGAGGCACGAATTTCCAATGAGCCTGGGCTGAATATTTTTATTGATTCTTAAAAAGTAAACCTAAGAATAACTTTCATATTGTTAGATTACTTGATTATCAATAGATGACTGAGTATTATTATGCCGTTTGTTTTGCGTAACATCTGCATACTTTTGCCATTATTTGTTGATGTAGGGTGTCATGACATTTTGTAAACAACAAGGGTAATTAGGATGGAAAAATTATCTTGTTTATATTTTTTCATAGCAGACGACAATCAATATCATGTGGAGGATGCCTGACAACTCCAAGATAGGAAGGCTAGCATGTTTGATTTTTTTCCTGTCCTCCACAATGAGTTCAGTCAAATTTGTTATACTGATGACTAAAAGCAAGAATCTTTTTAGTACACAGCTTTCAAACATGATGAAACAAAAGACAGTGATACTATCAGAGTTTTTAAAAGACAAGTCAGCTGGTGCATTATTTGTTTACACTCTTTTTTCCAGAAATCAGTCACTGCTCCTGTTAATGAGATGGTGCACATTGTTACAGTTGGCAAGCAATAATTTGTTGGAAAGTAACATGTAGTCTAACATGCTTCTTGTCAATAACATGATAATAATTTTGCGGTCAAAGTCATATAATCTGACAAGTAACTATCACAAAAGACAAAAATATTGTGTAGTCTGAACTATTAAAATGAATCACATAGGATACCAGGCTTATGAGTTATACAGAGTGTAAAATTGGTGGTACTTCCACCAATACAGTACCTGACAAAAGTCTTATTACCTATCCAAGTTTTAGGAATAACAAATAACAACTTGACTTCTAGTTGATCGTTTGGTATCAGAAGTGGCTTATATGAAACGTAAAGGCCTCTAGATGACGCTAATTTTACCAAAATAAAATATGATCATGTCTTGATTTTAAATTATTTAATTAGGACAGAAAGGTCTAACTTAGCTTAGACAAAAGTCTTGTCACTTAACAAAAATAATGTACAGTATAAAATATAAAGTCATGGTGCAGTGGAAAAAAAATTAATTTTGTGTATGACTCCCATGAGCTTAGAGGACTGCATCTATACATCTCTGCAATGACTCAAATAAGTTCTTAATAAAGTCATCTGGAATGGCAAAGAAAGCATTCTTGCAGGACTCCCAGAGTTTATCAAGATTGTTTGGATTCATCTTCAATGCCTCCTCCATCTTACCCCAGACATGCTCAATGATGTTATTGTCTGGTGACTGGGCTGGCCAATCCTGGAGCACCTTGACCTACTTTATTTTCAGGAACTTTGATGTGGAGGCTGAAGTTTAAGAAGGAACGCTATCCTACTGAAGAATGTGCCCTCTTATGTGGTTTGTAATTTAATGGGCAGCACAAATGTCTTGATACCTCAGGCTGTTGATGTGGACATCCACTCTGCAGATGTCTCGCACGCCTTCATACTGAATGTAACCCCAGATCATGATTTTTCCTTCACCAAACTGGACTGATTTCTGTGAGAATCTTGGGTCCATGTGGGTTCCAATAGGTCTAACTGGGATGCAGTTCAACAGATAATTCATCAGAAAAATTTACCTTCTGCCACTTATCCAAATGATCAACTTGAAGTCAAATTATTATTTGTTGCTCTTGTCTTGTACTTTTGTCAGGTAGTGTGTAGTTCTAGGAACTATGAAAACATTACCTTGGTGTGAAAGAGACAAAAAGTGAGCAGTTTTGCTTAAATATTCTTAAATATTACACTATATGAATCCTAAATGCTTGAAATTCCAAACATGACATTGAGTAAAAACATCTACACCTTTTTTCAACAATGTCTGTCATTTTTTTGGGTGTTCATACTTATTGCATACTAGCTTAAAATACAAAAGATCTACAAATAGTCCATTGATCTGTGGATTCCCCCCTCAAAAATAAACATGCTTTGACCATAGAAACACTGACTTACTTTGTTGGTCTTCCGAATGCCATGTTGTCCTCCTGCAAGTGCAGCAACACACAGTTAAACTTTGTATGTGCACAATTTGACAGCTAACAATAACAAAGACCTAAGGCTTTTTATTATTAATTGATTCTAGACCTGTCATGATATCCATTTTTTTGTCATACGATATATTGTACCAAAATATACTGCGATAAATTATATTATTGTCATTTTAAGACCATTTTATGCCACTCATTATATAATGCCAGAATGACAATAAAATTGCATCATATTGAAAGTTCACTTTTACAAGAAACACATAATATTGTATTCTAAAGATTATTTATTTATAGTCATTTTAACAATTAATAATAATTTAATAACTAAAATAAAAATGTAAAATGCATCCTAAACAAATAAACAATAGTAATGATAAATGTTAACAAAAAAGTGCAAGGTAAATAAAACAAGAAAAAAGTAATAGATCCCAGATGAAAGTATACTATAGTAATTTATAGTAAATACTAAAGTGTTTTTTAACCATACTGACATTGACACCTTCATTATTGCAACAGGCCTAATTAATACATTTATTTTACAAATCATAACATATCCCTTATTTGTCACATTGGATTTTGAATTTGCACCTCCCAATGTGTTGGGATATGGTGCTCCTGTGAGGTTTGTATTACCTTGAGCTGCCTGTGAAAGCATGTCACTCATCTTAAGTTTGTGAACTGAAATGAGGCATCTTTGCTCGTGGCACTCTGTTCTGCTGCCAGGCCATGTGACTAATGACTAGTGCAGCTGACATCATTATGACAACACTAATTGCCTGACAGCACCACACGAACAAAAGCAACAAAAAGCCCCTTTAATAGCAACTGTGACAAAGTCTATTTCAGTTCATTTAAGTCTATTTCACGCTTTAAAAAGCACTTCTCTATCAAACAATATCTTCTATAATGTAAAATTATTTTATCTCATAATTCATGAATATTTTAGACTTTGTGCTTATTTCATTTCGATTTGAAAACAATAGCATGTATAACTGTGTAAGACTTAATATTTTAGTGTTACTTTATGCATCTTGTATTTAGTAGTAAAAAAGTTACAAAAAAAGTCTTGTTGTAAACAACTCATGTAAAGCTCAAGTAAAAATAAAAAAAGACCACATCAGACTTACTATTGTTTTTCTGAATTTGTCAAAAATTGATATGCATTTTGAGTAAAATATTTATTTGTTTTTTATTTTATAAATTTGTGATAATGTCAATATAATATATGATGTTTTCAAATCTTATACTGGAGAAAATATGTATTCCTATATATCTGTTTAAATGTAAAATATTTATACACAGTTTTCTTAATATTAAAGGTCTGAAAAACATGAAATAATTTATATTATTTCAGTTTTTTGTATAAAAAAATTATACAATTATTATTATTATATATTATTAATGATAACGTCAATATAATGGGGCGGTGCGATGGCGCAGTGGGTAGTGCTGTCACCTCACAGACAGCAATAAGGTCGCTGGTTCGAGCCTCTGCTGGGTCAGTTGGCGTTTCTGTGTGACGTTTGCATGTTCTCCACGTGTATGCGTGGGTTTCCTCCGTGTGCTCCGGTTTCCCCCACAGTTCAAAGACATGTGCTATAGGTAAATTGGGTAAGCTAAACTGTCTGTAGTATAAAGTGCATCCAGAAAGTATTAATAGTGCTTCACTTTTTCAAAAAAAATTTATGTTACAGCCTTATTCCAAAATGGATTAAATTCATTTATTTCCTCAAAATTCTACACGCAATACCCCATAATGACAATGTCAAAATATTTTTTTATTGTTGCAAATTTATTGAAAATAAAAAACCTGAAAAAAAAATCACATGTACATAAGTATTTGCTCAATACTTTGTTGATGCACTTTTGGCAGCAATTACAGCCTAAAGTCTTTTTGAATATGATGCCACAAGCTTGGCACATCTGTCTTTGGGAATTTTTGCCCATTCCTCTTTGCAGTACCTCTCAAGCTCTATCAGGTTGAATGGGAAGTGACGGTGTACAGCCATTTTCAGATCTCTCCAAAGATGATCGATATGATTTAGGTCTGGGGTCTGGCTGTGCCACTGAAAGACATTTACAGAGTTGTTGTGAAGCCACTGCATTGATATTTTGGCAGTGTGCTTTGGGTCATTGTCCTGCTCAAAGATGTACCATTGCTGCATTCATCTTTCCCTCTATCCTGACTAGTTTTCCAGTTCCTGCTGCTGAAAAACATCCCCACAGCATGATGCTGCCACCACCATGCTTCACTGTAGGGATGGTATTAGCCTGGTGATGATTGGTGCCTGGTTTTCTCCAAATGTAACGCCTGGCATTCACTCCAAAGAGTTCAATTTTAGTCTCATCAAACCAGAGAATTTGATTTCTTATGGTCTGAGAGTCCTTCAGATGCCTTTTGGTAAATTCCAGATGGGGATTGGCTTCCGTCTGGCCACTCTCGCCATTGGTGGATTGCTGCACAGATGGTTGTGCCTCGAGACAATCCTGTCTCGGAGGTCTACAGACAATTATTTTGTCTGCTTGGTTTGTACTTTGACATGCACTGTCAAACCTGGGACCTTATATAGACAGCTGTATGCCTTTTCCAAACAACCTTATTTACCACTCAATTAAGAGCTCAATTTAGAGCTTCACGGCAAAGAATGTGAATACTTATGTACATGTGATTTTTCCAATTTTTTTTATGAATTTGCAAAAAAAAAAAAAAAAAAA